>JAUMTS010722231.1:0-12121 GCA_032273385.1 Ophiopholis aculeata | reverse complement strand
AAACAAATTATCTTAAGTAGATAATTTGTTTCGATAGCTCGCGAAGTAGTGATTCGAAGAAATAATGTTCAGAACAATAATGGATAACAAACAATAGACAGAAGCACCAGAAGTGTATCAGAGGGTAATGACTTTTAGATGTACCATGGCCATTCGTTTAGATGAAGGTCTGTTCTACTGTCAGACCGGATGTATAATCGTTGGATACAATGGAAGCAATGAAGGTCTACCGAATCTCAATTCACTTAATATACCATCAAAAATCATTTTTTTTTTCAAATATCACATTGCATGATTATAAGCATATTACCAACTGTGTTTAGATATATTTGTTGCTTAAATCAATCTTAGTTATTGGTTAGTTCTAAATAACGTATTACTTGAGCTTGGTTTGCTTCAAACTTAAGTCGCTTTTCAAAAAGAAAAAACTGTATTTTGTTGTAATATAAATCAATGTTATTATAGAAGAAAGTTCATACAACTGGTTTTTTGTACGTGCAATGGTATATATATTGAGTTGTCTTGAAGAAGGACGTGTAATTCAGTTATAGTTATATTGTTCCTAACTCTTTGACATGCCCCAATATAGAAACTGAATGATCTCATATCTCGGTAAATTGACACCATGCATCTTAATCCCTTTTGGCGAGCAAATAATTTGAGATCAGTTTCATACCTAAAATCGGCGCAACTATATTGATTTACCCCTGTTGAAAGCCTGTACCGACTGATATGTTACCTTTGACCTTTAAGAACCATAACCAGATCAATTAAGGTCACAATGACATTTTTGTAATTCATAAACCAATACGAGTAATTCAATATTACATTTAATAGCATTCAGGTACTTTTTATTGTTGAACCCTGCTTGATCCTATGACTCATGAGGTGGCAAAACACCGAGTGTCCTGCGAAATTGAGTGTCCTACTTAGTAGAACTAGCAAGCAATAAACTGTTGGAGATCAATGAAACAATTGATGCGTAGCATAGTGTGTCCAGTAAGTTTGTACACAGCTGTATTGGCACTAACTAAGTCAGTCTTTAAACACTATGGTTCATGACAGGATACATTTTGTGCCCCCATTATTTTAAAATGCTCAATGATGCCAATCAGTAATCAAGTAGAGTTAATTTTCAAGACATGTCAGACAGTCAGGAACACTAAACAACATCTCAACTTTTATACCCGACCTCCCGCTTCCATGTCTCATCTATAATTATTCGTTGTCCCGACTTTTCTATTAAAAGGTTTTTTTTTAAAAGCAATATTAGTATTATTATACACTACATTGAGAGTATTATACATAGTAAAACACGTCGGTTTAAAACTCTTAAAAAAACCACATGAATAATTGGCCTTGTTGCATTTCATCACAAACGTATGCCTCGATCTTCGATAGTTGAAAAACCCGGGTTTGTTTTTCTTCACTGTATTCGAGGCAAGAAGATATCCCAATCAGGCAAATTGTATTTTTATTTAAGCAGAATAATTGAGCTCTTGAGACGAGTTTGACGGATGACACCCTTCTTCTTTTTCGCTCGCAAATAGCTTATTGTATGTTTACAGTTGTTTTGATGCTATACTTCCCGGAATAACGATGTTGATGTAAAAGAAGAATTCCGCAAGGTTTAACATTGAAAAAGCAGTACAATAAAATAGGAGCATTGACCTTTTTTTTTGTAAGTTCTTGTTTAATACTTAAAATGTTTTAGACAATTGAAGATTGCTCTACCCGCCCTTACATCAATCTATATAAATAAATATTTGTAACGCATACAAGTACAATCTTGGCAATTTGATAACAATAATAATTATTAAGGTAACTAATAATTACATGTGTGTATTTTAACCCAAATACTTCGGGTATTTTATTTCCAATTATGCTTAACTCCTGAAAATACTTTAACAAGGTTCGGGCAATTAGTTGTAACGGAGTATTAATAATAAAGTCAAAAGGCACTAACATAGATATGTTGATATTGATTTAACACCACCCGCTAACTGCAGCAGCATTATCAACCGATAATACCAGGCGACACTTTCATTTAGTGAGAATTAGTTGGTGATATGTGTGTGTGCTGCGTACTCTGCACTCATTAAATGTACACCTCTTCAAATGGCACATTTCATCTTTCATCTTATAACAATATTCGTATCATTACACTCATAAACATTCCGTATTTGTAGTAGAATAAAAACATGAAGCTTAAAGGGGCAGTAGACAATATTTTGGTATATTCTTTTTAGCTGAAATTCACCAGGTATGTTGAAATACGTTCACAACTATTGTTTATATATAGTTAAGAAAAATTAAAAAAAATTATCCATAAAGGGTTAAAAAGGCGTTTTAATAGATTTCTGTGTAGGATGAAAAGTGGAAACAAGACTATTTCAATGGCAAATAACAGCAATCGGTCTCAGTAGTTATAGGTGTGGACAACGAAAACTAAATAATAATAACAAAAGTAATTTTTTCTTCGTAAGTACACCAAGCTTGAACATAAGATTTGGCATGGTTGAACAACTATTAAATACGATTCAAATGATACAAAAAACTCGATTTTTTTGAAAAAAAATGGGGGGATGATGTTGAACATGTCTACTGCCCCTTAACAACTTAACGGAATATGCAATGATAATTTCTTTATATAAATATGCAGACGAATTGATATGGCAGAAGCCTACAGATATGTCTGCATTGAAATTGACACATGAATATATCACAAGCACAAGATGAATCTTGGAAAACAATTGACCATATTAATGTTGCCTGGCAATGATGTAGCACATACAGGCTGTATCAAAATAATTGGCATCTGTCATTTTTCAGGTTCAATGAAATAAAGTGTAAAGTATGAAAATTTCTAATTTCGCAAATTTTGCGAGGGCATCCAAGTCGCGAAATTAAAATGCTTGCTAAAATTTATTTCATAACTGCCAGCCAGTAGAGAATCAACAAATCGCGAAATTATCATGCCCAGAAAAAGGCCAGTATTGATAATTCGCGTCCTGCTTTACAGTATGCTTTATTACAGGGACTACCCATGATCCTGAATTTCAAATTTCACTTTTGTCCACACTTTCCAATGTGTTTGCATATTTAGAAAGCCCTCCCATATACTAACATATGTACAAAACATCTCGCCGGAAATGGCATATTTAGTGCCAGAGAGCCAATTAATTGCACTTTCAATTAATTTCTCGCCGGCGAGTAATTTTAATAGAAGTGTTTCTATATTAAACAAACAATTTAAATCTTGATTTTTAACTTAAAGTGGTGTACTTGACCATTTGTGAAGATGTTGTGTTTTATATTTACAATGACATTTCCTTTTTTAAGGAATTTGATTTCTTTTCTAAGAAGGTAACCACGCTTTATGAACAAACAATTTAGGAAATTAAAAAATCCTGCTTGTAGAGCTCCCAAGAATCAAACTTGCTAAAACCCCTCTTTTCTTCACAATTTCATCAATTTTATCGGGATTATGTTTTTTGTTTTGATTCATATGTCTCTGTACTTGCTTCTGGAAATATTTATTTAAAGCGTTTTCTTGACTAGCTGCAAAATCATGGGCAGTTCCTTTAAATCAAAGAATTCTTTGATTAAATGTACTATGCAACAAAATGTTAAACCAAAGAATGTTTTGGTTAAACTTTAAATGTTTAGTATTTGAGTTGAATCATCTAATCTAAATTTCTGTAATCCTGTCTTCCATTTTATGGGCATTTGATGCTTTTCTTGGTAGTGTTTGGCCATTAAAAAAACAACTCATACATTTGGATTCTAAATTTATTTTGATTCAACCATAAAGAAAAACACTACTTACTAGTACAGTATGTATGTAGGATATATAACTGCTATATGGGTCAAAATGTTTCAATTTGAATGCTAGCACCACTAATGGAACTTTCATTCCTTTGCTAGTATGTTACATGTCACATAGATGCCAGAGTGTTTATCGTAATTGAATTATTTATGCTTAATTAGTGTGTATTTGCAAACACCTACCATATTTAATCAACCATTATTCAATGACCTGACAGACACACTGGAGATGAAAAACACTTGGCATGTAGTACACTTTAAAATGTCTGCAAAATCCTAGTCTTTGTCAAAGACTCGGTCAGTAAAGCGAGCGCAGAAGGTGCGAGAGTCCGTCAGAGGCAAAATACGAGCGACACAGGTATTTTGCTGAAGGCGCAAGAGATCCAGCTTGATATGTATTGGTTCCATTCACACTGGTTCCAAGTATCTTTTCCACAATGGTTTTCTAAAATATGTGGTCTAGTACAATAACTAGTATAACTTTATTTAATCAGGGTTATTCAATTCAGGTTTACAATACTGATCTCCCACAAGACCCTGAGAGCAGTTAACAACAATTATGAAAATATATCATATGTATTAAATACATGAAAAATTGAATATTATATACATTATAAAAACAACATTTATTTGATAACATGAGGTTTAAATGTATTAACTTTCAAGACAATAGATTACATCTTTTTTCTGCTGGAAATAGCTTATTCCAAACTGAGCTGCCTCTAAAATGAAAAGTGCGCTTCCCAGGTTTGATTTTAAAAGATGACATTACACAAGTATTGGAAGTAGTGCCCTGCGAGGCACCCCGAAACCCCTGATCGATTTGGACTGGACCGACCTGGGGTCGGGGCTCGTATTTCACGGTCCGGGGAACTTATGGTCGGGTCGGTCCGGGTCGTGATCAATTTACACTCGGTCCGGGGGAAATTTACACAAGTGATGACAGGAATTAAAGTTAATTAAGTTTGAATTGTCTACCGTTGACGTTAACAAGCTACAACATGTATTGTTAATTGTAATCACACATATTTACAATTCTAGAACATATCTATTAGTAAAAAAGTATGTCTGATTCAGTTCTCGCAAATTTATAGCTTGATGTACCGGGGTTTTACAAAAAAAAGGTTCGGTCCGGTCCAGGAAACATAATTGTGGGTCGGGGATCGTCGGGGCGAGCTTGAACATTTTGGGTCGGGTCATATCACAATATTTACTTTTAGATGTGTTGTTCCAAAAATCACAAAATTAATTTTCTTAGTGTTTAAATTGAGCTGGCTTTTGTTAAACCATTTAGAAGCCAATTTTAGAAAAACTCTCATTCATATTGGATTGAAGAAAAAGTCAGAACACAACAGCATAATCAACCATTTCAGAATGTATTTGATTCCCCCCACACACTTTTCTCCTTTAAACCCCAACCCCTCAACTAAATGCCACTGACGGTCTAATTCAATAGTAATTTGAGATGCAGGCCTACATTTTGTATACGTGTACTGAGGAATGATCAATCAGTCTGCTCCTTGATTAATTTTGATGCTTGACACCAATAATCAAAATGTATAATGCAGACCGCAAGATAAAAGTTAAAGGGGCTCCGTCCGATGTTTTCAGGAAACAAAATTCGCTTAAACTAGACAAATACCTTTGATGGGAGTAAAAATAACCATATCAGCAAAGAAAACCCCATGCTTTTCCGTAAAAGATTAGATAAATAAATAAATCTGACCATGATCTGACAGAAGTAACGAAAGTCTACAGCAATTGATACTTGCCGCGATACATTGTTGTGCGCATGCTCGCTAGTATTTTCACCAAGGTCGGGGTCAAAGAACCAGACATTTAACCACACTAACCTAGCTGGATGCTGGAACATGATAAAAATAGCTCAGCGATCGGAACTTAAAACCAGGACATAAACATATTTAATTATTATGGTTAACCAGAATAGGAACGTTTTTGCTGTTTTCTTCCGAATGGGAAGGAATTTTGACGTGAAATTTCAGGATGATGATCAGAAAAATACAACAAATAATATGGTACCAAATTCGCAGTGACTTTGCAAAAATTCAAAAAAGATCGGACTGAGCCCCTTTAAGGCGTCTCCAACTAATGTATGATGTTTTACCGTAAATTACCGAATCAAATTTTGCATTCTTCATTTAAGAATAAACCCGCATAAAATGTTCTTGGTACTTTATATACATCATTAAGGGTTACTTCTTGCGTCATCAGAAATGACTTTTCAATGAAGAATTATTTTGTTAAAGCACAACATGGCGTCTTCAAAAACTCCGTTTTTGGCCGCGGTCTTTTTTGACACTGTTTCTATTTTTATACAATTTTAAAAGTCGTCGTTTCTCCAAACGGCATAGAATTTTAAAACAAAGTCAATGTAAATATGTAGATGACAGTCGTGTGAAACTTTTGCTCACTAGGCACTCTTTTGTATTATTTATAGAAAAGAGCAACATGTTTACTCGGGCGTGAAATGAAATAATGAATGATATGGTTTCTCTTAAGCCGTACGACTCCCTAATTTTTAAACTTCCAATTCACGCCCTTGCGGCCCTAGTGCATGAACATCGTTTAAGTAGAAGAACATTTGTGAGCAAAATTTGCCTAAGAGTCTTTACTACTAATATACATTTACTGTCGCTCTTAAAATATTCGCCGTAAAGACACACAACAACTTTATTGGCGGTTAGGTCACCGTATAAATACGCCAAAAACTCAGTTTTTATTAAGACGCCATGTTGTGCTATCGAATTTCACAAAATAAATCTTCATTGAAATGTCATTTCTGATGACTTAGGAAGTAACCCTTCATGATGTTTATAAATACCAAGAACATGTTATAGGCCTACGGGTTCGTTTTTAAATAATCAATGCAAAATTAGCATTCGGTACTTGACGGTAAAAAAACATACACTGGTTGGAGACCCCGAGACCTCTTAAGCTTTACTTCCAACTAGTTCATGTTTTTTTTTTGCATTCCTTATTTTAGAATGAACCCCATGAAATGTTCTTGGTATTTCTAAAACAGCATGAAGGGTTATTTCTTACGTCATCAGAAACGACTTTTCAATGAAGATTTATTTGTGTGAAAGCACAACATGGCGTCTACAAAGAAACTGTGTTTTTGGCGTGTTTTGAGGTGCACTCAAACCAGATCTGACTATAACCGCAAATAAAGTCGTCGTTTGTCCATATGAATAGTATTTTAGGAGAAATAGTAAATGTATAATTAGTAGGTAAGATTCCAAGGCAAGTTGCTCATCAATTTTGTACTTAAATTATGTTCACTAAGGCATGAATTGAAGTTTTTCAAATCGGGATCCATACTAAAGAGAAACCATATCAATGTCTACTTCGTTTCACGCACGATAGAACATGTTGCTCCTTTCTATAGAATTCAAAAAAGTTAGCCAAAGTTTCATACGAATGTCGTTTACTAATTTACGTTTACTTTATTTTAAAATTCTCTGCCGTTTGGAAAAACGACGACTTTGAAAAATCGTAACAAAATAGAACCCGTGTCAGAAAAACGCACAAACAGCAGTTTCTTTGAAGATGCCATGCTGTGCTTTCACAAAATAAATCTTCATTGAAAAGTAATTTCTGATGATGTAAGAAGTAACCCTTCATGGTGTGTATAATTACTTAAGTTATGCGGGTTCATTCTAAAAAAAGGAATGCAAAATTTGATTCGATAATTTACGTTAAAAAAAACATGGACTATAGTTGCATGGAGACCTTAACATGCTTAAATACAAAACTTGTTTCTTAGTTGTAACAGCATGTTGGTACTTTCGTAAAGCTGCGGTTTGCTGTAGGCCTATATATGTGAATTATCTGTTTAGTTTAGTTTAGTTTATTAGTTGCTGTATGATGATGATGATTACTGCATTTAATAAACGAAATTTGACTCTACCGCTGAATTTTAGTAAATTACCGATAATCGATATTGGCCGTGTCATGAAGTACTCTCATCTCGAATTACGCGGTTGGCTACCGTATAAAGTAGTAATGGTAAATTAATGAACGTTGTACTATGGTCGAGGTAATAATTAAACATCGAATTTCTTAAAAACGGCTCATGGATCCCCGGGGATATGTGGTGAAAACCTTTAAAATACACTTCTCTTTCAGATTGTGTACATCTTCAGTTTAATTGAATTGAAATAGTGCAGCTAGCTGCAATTGAAATATTGCTTTATTTCCCTAAAAGACGTCAACAAAAATCCCTGTCACAGTAAACTCAATGCTGATCGACAATCTACATTTACCCAAATCTACAAGTTGAACAACATTTATACTCTGTTCGGCAACACTAAGGGAGCCTCCTACACCGCCTGAACATCTCCTATTGATCATGGTGGTTAGGCGCAACATCATCAGAAATGCCATGTAAACCATCAGTCTGATCGTTAATGACTTAAAAGTCCATTTGGCTGACGACGTCTGAGTTCAACTGAACATGCTCACGTTAAAGATGCTCACGTTAAAGATGCTGTCATGATGGGGCATGGATGACCGGTCTAAAACATTGTAATCTCATTTATCTGGTTGTATTCATAATTCTACGCAATAATCACTATATCAAGTTCTATCACAATGTTTTTAGGTATTTGTTACTCAACTGATCGTTAATGACTTAAAAGTCCATTTGGCTGACGACGTCTGAGCTCAACTGAACATGCTCACGTTAAAGATGCTCACGTTAAAGATGCTGTCACGATGGGGCATGGATGACCGGTCTAAAACATTGTAATCTCATTTATCTCGTTGTATTCATAATTCTACGCAATAATCACTAAAACAAGTTCTATCACAATGTTTTTAGGTATTTGTTACTCAACAAAATCACATAATTCAAGAGATTTTACGTCAGATTAATACTCGACGGACTTTTATGATTCACTGGCATGGCCAGCTTGAAGTGAAGAGCAAGTTTGACAGGGACGCTAAATTTTAATCGCCTAAACTTATACTCAATTCTGATTGGCTAAAAATGGCGACTAGGTAATATGTAACCATATTTAACAAAATACAAACTAAATTAACTCATGAATGTATAATGAGTTACGCTGAATGAGGGAAATTGGAGGGAAATTTGGGCACTTCGTAGAGCTCTTCGTAACGGATGCAAATTGCGTTATTGCCATTCCATTGCCCAGATAACAATAGGAGGTTGGGGCAATAGCTGGCAATGTCGGCAATGATCAGTACGACTGCAATCGGCGAGCCATGCAGTGTCGAGCTAACAGATATAATAAAGTAAGAATAATTAATAGCTGTTATAGGCATGGCTGGCTAAACGGTGACACAACGTTGCCCCAACACCGGGATTGCGTTGTTGGGCCGATGTTGGTGCGTTGGACAAAACTTCGTCGTTGCATGATTGCCGACATCGTCCCAACGATGTACCTTTCATTGGTTCAACATTGGCCTTACGTCGCATTGTATTCTGGGTGATTGCCCCGTTACAAATCAAAGCAAAAGTAAACTTACCTGAACGGTCACTGTCGATATTGGCGAGGTAAGCATAAGATCCAGCGAATTCAGTGCTACCAACAGCATAAACAGTGACGGAAAACACCACATTTCTGTCAACGTGATAGACGGAATAATGTCCTGGAGATACGAGCCCTCTAACACAGCACATGGTTAGATCTCCAGAGTGTAGTATATCCAACTTCTGTGGCCACTGGGAATAGCGAAGTTTAGTAATGTGGCTACATTCAATTATAACATTGATGTAATAATAGGTAGAGCTTCCATCAGCTTGTGTAAGATCAAATATCGGGAATGTGACGCTGTTTGTGAAAGATGACACTGGTTGTACAATAATCATTGACGGATTTCCACGTCGGAGTTCGTTGGTGTAATATCCTTTCGTGTATAGCACAACCATAATTGGCCTTTCTGATGTAATGGAAAGAAATATGTCTCCACTAACATCTTCTTCATAAAAATCGTCAGAGCTGATTTCAATCAGTTGTGTTTGTCTGATATCAGATCTATATATAATAACAGTCGTTGGGAGATTTGACGTGTATACTCTGTAGATAAAGCCATTCAGACTCTGGAATGAGGTGAGGAAATAGATCTTCTTCCACATGTTAACTGGTATAAGTTGTGCTAATAACCCACCAGAACAACATCTATTTGAAGGAACATCAGACCGAGCACCCGATATAGCAGTTATTGGTGAATCACTTTGTATGAGAGAGCCTGAAATATCCCCTTCTCCTTCAAATCGATAACTTTCGAATCGTTTAAGTCGTACATTATGCAAGTGTCCTGATTTTGTTTTTACGGTAATGTTTGAATTATCCAGAGCTGTCACACAGAAAAAGGATGAGATGTATGCCGGGTATCCGGCCATGTAGTAACGTGTCCCAATTTGGTCGGTAGGATGGACAATAAAGACGTCTCCAATCCCTTTGTCGTCGTCTGTTGCATAGACTGACACAATACCTGATGATCTTACAATCACAGGTTTGTTTTGCTTCCCATCTCCTAGTCTCAGACATATTTTTGGAGGCAGAGAAATGTTGAGAGGAAGATTTTGGTCGACAATTCTATTCATTTCAATTGAAAAACCGGCGATAGAGAGAGAAACGTTAACTGGTATTGGTGAGGACGTGCTTATCATCACCCGTGGGGATGCATCGTGGTCAACCGAAGGTATAGAAAATACGAATAATTGGTTTGTTCTGTCCCCATTGTCACCATAACCTGGTAAAAAATATATAGAGTTATTACACAAACTAATTGTTATTACAATTGTTTTTGTCTGAAAATACACAGGACCATGCTACTCAAAAGTTAATTAACCTAAATTGAAATGTTTCATTAACATGTGAAAAAAGTCACGTTTCCAAGGATCCATAGAATCCAAAGAAAATTGGATCATTCACTAATTTTCATCTTCCTTACTGTTGAGCTTCTCGATTATTTTAAACTTAACCCACTTCACATGTTATCATCATCCTGTAATTTAATTCTATATAAATGTTGATCTTCTTCTACCATTATTGGAGTATTGTCACTATTTTGTATCTTTTTAAAAAGATTTTAATGGGTAATGCCCCCTTCAAAAAAACTTGTTAAACAGCAAATAAACATACAATTGACACTCCTTTCTTCTTTTCTTCTCTTCATTTCCCCTTTTCTTCTTCCCCTTTCTTTTTCCTTTTCTCTTTTTCCCTCTTTCTTTTTCCCTTCCTCCCTTTTTCCTCCTTTTCCTTGCCCCCTCTTTTTTTCCCCTTGCCTTCAAAATTTTCCCCCAAATTGTCCACGGGTGGGCGAATCGCCCACTTCGCCCAACCCTAGTTACGCCACTGGTGTAGACCCGGGATGTAGCTCATTATCAAATAGTTCTAACGATGGAATTACTGTTCTCACATAATTTATTTATGAGTGACATTAATTTTGCTACAAAAGTATTTTGTACATGTACAGAAAACAGGGGTCAAATTGCTCCCCAGTTCTTAGTATAGGTCGCTAAGGAAAACCTTGTTATTGTTATCATATCATGATTCAATACACTAGGCGCATATAAACACCCAAATTAACAGTCGTGTTAACTTATTTGAACTTATGTTCGTTTTCACTTGTGACATCATTTCGATCAAAATTGCAAAACCCTATTCTTCAATAAGGTATATAAAGATATCAAAGTATTTATTATAAATGGTATGGAATTGCTTCAACTGCAGTGCTTATTCGTATGCGAATGAGAGTATTGTCGTAAAAATGGTTTTGACATGGCAACAAGATTGATTACGAAAGATACAATACCAGAATTGACAATCTGTACAAAAAGTGCTAGCTTCAGAACAAACCGAACAATAATTCAATGGGACATGATTGCTTATTTAATGACGAACATAAGATGTCCTTTGGAACAAATAAATGCAATAACAATAATTGTCAAACTGATGTAAGGTCATTGTTTTATCAGATTTTTATCAAAAATCCAAATTCGTATCAACATTTTGCTTCGCAAATCGTATACGATAAAAGTGTATTTTTCTTAGAATATCATAGTATTGACGTAATAAATACTTTGATATCTTTATATACCTTATGGAATAATGGGATTTTGCCATTTTGATCGAAAAAGCAGATAAATAACTTGTTATGATTAAAGGATTCATCGATATTTGGTTGGTTCCCTGACCGAATCTGTGTTAAAAAAACATTTTCCTCCTCTTTTTCTCTCTTGGATGCTGAAACGTCAATTCTTACCACTGGAAAAATGAGCTGAATAAAAAAAGGAAACATA
>JAUMTS010722120.1:0-12127 GCA_032273385.1 Ophiopholis aculeata | reverse complement strand
GTTGTATGAATCTCAATGGCTGAAGTTAATACTGAATTCACTACTTGGTTGTATACGCACCATGAGACACAAGTCAGTGAGAACTTTACTGAACTATTTTTTGAAGTTGTTCAGAGATTTGAGCCGTTTGAATAGCGTCACGGACATTAACTCGAAGTGGTAAACGTTCACTCTAATTGGCTGTGCTGTCCATGATCAAAGAACTTGGAAGAGCAAGCGGGGGCTCACATAATGTACGCGCTGGGTCGTCACACTGAGTGACCAATCTCTGAACAACTTTGAAAAATAGTTTAGTACGCCTTTTCTGAAACTCTAAATTGGACCTTCCAAATTTTATAATACACACAATCAATGTCAATCATTGTTGTTCATAAATATTGGGGATGGTGAAGTTCTGTGGTTTGAAGCTAATTCTAAATACAGTTGGTAACATGAATATATGAACAGACCTTTGCTGGTGGTAATTTTCATGGATTTCTGGTTTTAACAACTATAATAAAATTATAACATAAACTGCTTTCTTTTTGTAAATTGTTTCTACAGCATGCAGGGATGCGATATCATGCATTTATGCTGGACAGCAGCCTATTTTACTAATAACATAATATAGAACAAATTTCTTTTAGCAGACAAGCGCAAACTATCTATAGATCTTTTACAAAGTGTCACCTTGAGTGAAACAAGTATGTACAAGGGACCAATATACATTGAGATTTTTGCAAAAACTGACAACATTTGAGATGAAGGCAGGTGTTCTATCTTCTAATTCCCTATCAAGTTAAAATGATAATGTGAACCCTGTTTTCAAAAATAAACACAACCATATTTTGGATGACTTTAGCTATTAAGTGCACATCATTATCATGCAGGATTTACGACACAGGTTCAATTTTAAGTATAAGGCACGTATTAGAGAAAATACTATGTTCCACAAAGCATTTGCCTTGCAGCCAATTGGACTTTTCACATCCTAATCGGTGCCAAGTTCTGGTACCAACGCATTACACTTTAAAATAAACTTTAAGTGCTAAAATCAACTAACTTCATACAATTTGCATTGATTTATAAGAATTTGTATTGAGATAGAAATTTGTATTGAGATACACATTTGTATTTAAGTTAAAGTTGATTTCAGCGCTAAGAATTGATTTCAAAGTTGAATGAAATAGGACCCTGGTCATAAACTGTGTCTACTTCATACTGTATGCAGTGGGCAAATGCAATTTGATCATGTATTAGACAGATCACATAGGGTTTTTAAAGCACCACTTCCAGAATTTGCAACAACTATTAACTGCGATTAAAATTGGAAACTTGCTTTCTGAATCTTATTTATATAAAGTCTAAGTTGTTTTACTTTACTATTGAAATACTTCAGGGGGTCTTGCTCTGGATGTGATTAACATAGAACTAAACTGCTTCTCATCTTAGTCTTAATGTGATATTTCTGTTCATGTATACATGTTAGCGCTTCAGCTCTGCCATGTATATACACATGCGCATATCAAGTTGCCCTTGCGAGTGCAGTTTATGTAACGCAGCTTAGCATGCATTAACAAACATCACATCCAGACACAGATCGAGAAGCAGTTTATATAGCTACAGTGCCAATAGTGTTGTGTATCATGCAAAATGTTGTGCCGTCCAGAAGAGAATTAAGACAGTTGTTAACTAAGCAAAGCACAGGGACCAAGGGACTGTTAATACAGCAGTACACTTAAACAGAATATATACAGTTTATTGGAGTAGTAACATTAATAAGTTTGGGATATAAAGTTTTGCAAGAGGCAATAAAGAACATTGGTCAATGAATTCAAACTTGATTTTATAATCAATTAATTGCCGTTACCAAGTAAGGGCTTTTGATCTTTCGGTTTTTTTTAAATCACAATTGATTGTGTAAATAATAATAGAGTTGTGTATTGCACTACCCTCTTCAGTTGAAAAGCAAGTTAAATAAACCTCAACCAATGATAAACCAATTGAGGTCAGTTAGATATCTATGAATGGTGTCACGATGGGATTCCAGCACAAAGGACATCGATATCTATGATCGACTGGACATAAATATGCCACCAGAACACATGAATGATGATGATTACATTCACAGATGGAAAAATGTCTGAACTAATAATGTGGAGGTCTTTAGGTTGTAAGTGCTCTTCCAATTGATCACTGCTGACACATTAGCTAAGTTCCATCAAGCAAGGATTACAAAACTTTTTTGCTATTTTTCAAAAAATTGTTATGTTACTCTCAACTTGATATGGTACCAAATTATGTCTGGGAAAGTTTAGTGCAGCTATCACCAAAAGGTTTGACCAGTTTCTTCATTATAAAAGTCCAGTTTTTTTATGGTGCCTATGATTTATCCCTATTGCCTCTTGCTAATACAACATACACCATCTTCCTTTTGGTGGTTTTATATTGTGATGGATGTATTTGGCTTTACATATTTACATATTGCCTGAAATAACAGAGTAGTACTATATTTTGGTTTCTTCAGAAACACAACAAGCAACTTTGCCCCATTGACCTTAATTAGTAAGTTCCAAACCAGGATCAAGCTATAACGGCCCACTGTCAATGACAAATTGGGTCATATGTACAGCGCTGAGAGGCACCACTCTGTTTCAAATGTGATACTTTAATATTTGTTTCTGAACAATTGCCATGGCATATATCAGCTTTCTTGAACATTTTAAATTTGGTACAGGCTTACGTCCTATCAAGCCAAAATATAGTAACCTCTGTACTTTTTCACCAATCAAGCATATAGCCAGCCAAATACTCCATCCATCGTATTGAGTGATCAAGGGAATGAGATTAAAATGTCACCTACCAAGCTCTTGTGGGGACTGGGAAGTAGACGCAATCGTCCCGACTACTTGGTGGTCCACAATTCTGTGTTGTCTGTTGGGGGCTGGATAGTGTGACACACAAATATGAACAGTGATTCAGTTTACCTGACCGCCGGCCTATAGCTATCTACTAGCAGTACTCAACAACCACTTCATCTTGCATAGATCTACTTTTCAAAAATGACGATTTTGTGGAAAGTTCTCTTCCAGGCCTTATGTCGCAAAATTAGCCCTGAGAAATATGGGAAAGCCACTGAACCAATTTCCAGGAACATTTGGCAAATTACAGGGGGCGTTTAACACATATTGCCCCAGAAATGGCCTGTGTTTGATAGTTTAAACTAAAGTTTACTTGGTCTGCAACACGAATCACATGATCATGATGTTGCTCACTTCAATTTTAAGAAAGAAACACATGCATGTACGACCTTATGCATGGAAGTAGTTGTTCAGAACTGCCATTTAACTACCAGAAAATAAATATCAGGATTTCTCAAATCTAAAAGTCAATGTCTTAGAAAGTCTTTACTTTGTTGTACTTGAAAAATCCTCTCTTACATTTTGAACAAAAACTAAAATGTTTCTGTTCTTATACAGTTCTGGTTCTTTTAGCAGAAACTTGGATATAAGCAAAGACAATTTTCTAAACGAGAAATCCTGCATGATAATATGTGTGAAATGATTTTAAAAATCATTCAAGCACTTAGAAGCATCACCATCAAATTTAATTTCACACCAACAAACTGGAAACTTTTTGGCTCTTTGTAAAATTGTTAAATATCTTCAAGACCTACAATTAATATCATCATTTCAATTTCTTCCCTATTCTATTTTGGATCACGCAAGTTACCACCATCCATAGTTCAGGCACGATTTCATACATAATTAAAGGCACACCAGAATTACATGTTAAAGATCTCATTTTAACAAAGCTTATCAGTCCCCCAAAATGAATAACATTTGTTACAAAACATGAGCGGCTCCTCAGTACAGTATGCAAATAACTGAATGTAAAATCAGCATTTTGGGCTTATTTGCCATCTAAGTATCAGTTGATACTGCAAGCTTTCAAAAGAAATTCTTGACTTAAATTAAACCACATGAAAAATCCTTTGACTGTGAACCCAGTCATTTTATAAACAAGATCTTTCACATGTCTATGGATGATGGTAGTTACACTAATATGGATCCACAACAGCTCAAGAAAAAACAACTAATACCTTTTATTTACCCCATTCATCCAAACATCTGCACACTAACGATGAAATGGGCAAAATGCGTATTTATGTTGAGTAAATAAAATTTTTTACAGGCATAGATGATGATCTATACCCAATAAAGACAGAAAAATGGAAAACAAACTGATAACTACAGTCTTAATTAGCTGAACCACTGGGTCAAGTATTGAAATCACTGTTTACCACAAGAGCTTGGTAGGTCAAATAAATCTTGAGAGGGATTACAAATCTGGTGTGCCTTTAACATTTAACCCTCAAGTAAATATATATATGTATACATCGATAAACACATTATCAAGAGAGGAAGACCATGTATCATAAACACAAATAAGGGGGCAAGCAAAAGAGATGGTTGATAACATGTGTGATTGATCAATACTTACACTCTGACTTCATGCCCATAGCGAGACATTTCTGTAGACGGCAATACTGACATCGGTTACGATGATGTTTGTTGATCGGACATTCTTTGTTGCTGCGACACGTGTAGCCCAGGCTCTTACGAATGCTGCGCTTAAAGAAACCTTTGCAGCCTTCACAGCTGACGGCACCATAATGGCGTCCTAGAAAAAATTCAGCAATAGGTAATAATGTATTCGTTTTGGATTGGATGTGAAATTCTGTTTGGTAATTTGATATCTGCCCGTTTCTTGTGGACAGGCATGTGAGTGAGCATCAATAAAAAAAGCCTGAAATTATACAATTTCGTAGAGAAAGGCCTGAAATTTCTAAATTGGTTGATGATTTTAGATGCCTGTACATGTGGACATAGAGCTTTTAAGCTTTAAGTTTCCAATACAACCGAGTACTTTCAGGCAGAATTACACCAATATGCTAACATGTAAATTTTGAATGCAAGTCTGAATACTCAGCAAAATCTGTAAGAATTTAAAATTTGATAAGGCCATTTTAGGGCTAAAGTTTGCCTTATCATGATGTCCGGATGCTTTATCATTTAAAATGCTATGAATTGTCTCCAATCATTTACTAATTGTCCATTTTGACTATTCACACCGCAGCCAATTTGAGTAAACTTAGATTAGGGTGGCAGGCGCTGTACATTTTGAATCTAATACAGACCCTTTGATGCGAGCGACAGTTGCCCTGAACCACTGAAGTCATCTACCCAAGCCTTGTTTTAATTCCAAAATGGCCGCATGTGAATACAGGAAGGTTAGTAAATAGTTTACCTGATGCCCTATCACCACACACCACACAGAGTTCAATAGGTCTTTGTGGTTTATTTTCCAATCCCAATCCTGACTTGATAAGTAGGTCATCATTAGGTAGCTTTACCACCTGTGATAACCCATCCAGATGCTGAGGCACACGTACAAGCTGCTCTACTGTCTGCTGGTTGATTTGGACCTGCTGCACCTGTTATTCAGTCAATGAAATAAAATATTGGAAAAGAAACATGAATTATGATTTGATGCAAGGTGGTTTGACACAAAAATATTGATGGGCTGATTGTAATGGCTCATTTTAAAAGGAGTTGGAGTGAGATCTTTCTTAAGTTATCAAAGACGTTCACTCCTTGAGAGAACTGCTCTGTAGATGTTTGCTCCAAATTGGACTGAAATTTCTTATATATTATTTTGATTCTTTTAGATGAGATAAAGACGCTAAGACAAGTTCCTTGAAAGAGCAGACCTGTCTACAATCAATATTTTAAAGAGAGAAGTTCTCTCCAAACTAATTTTAAACATGATTGCTAGTGCTCTTAGACCAAAGTAAAAGTTGTATTGGAGTAACAGACCATTGACAATTAAGGTAGGGTGGGCAAGCTGTTTTTTTTCCTTTTCCCCCTCCAAACTTCCTGAATAGATATTTCGAGTTGTTTGTACTGAATTTGATCTCACAGTCACAGAGTCAAAGAAATCACAAAATAAGAAAATAATTTCTTTGCACCAACTCGGGCTTTATTACTTTTTTAAAAGGAGAAACAATCATTGTTGCTTTGTTTTTTGATATTCTCTTTTTACAAAAAATGTTTTTCTCTAAAAGTTATTTTATTTTCTCCTTACTTTAAAAGCTTCCACCGGTGTAGGTTGTCCCCCGTGCCCCATGTAGCCCGTTGTGACCACCTGGCCTCCCGGTATGCTAGTGATTGCACCACCTGGGTTGGTTACCATAACATGCTGCACTGTGGAGCCTGGTGGCAACTGTTGTACTACTTGCTGCACCATCTGTTGATGAACCTAAGGAAATAAAATGGGAAGACAGTGATTTAAAAGGTCGGTATGAAAATATATTACAATTTTTAAAATCACTTTATCTAAACATTATTTTAAGAATTTCAATAAAACTGTTTCTACTTTCATGCAACATGTAGAATAAAGTGAAATTGTAAAAAAAAAACCGAATCACCAGCAAAAATAAAGTGAAAAAAGTGAACATTACTCTAATGGCATAGTCACACAAATAATAAAAGCAGAAAATTCCAACAGACAAAGATCATGCAGAACAATAAACATTGCTTACACAGTAGAAAGGCTATGTGTATCCATTTTTAAATTACTGGATTATTGCCTTCATAGCTTTTCTTTAATGTGACAAATGTATCAAAAACCAATGTTATATCAACCCAAACTTGACAAAAAAAGTATAATAAAAACTGCAATATTCCTCCAAATTTAACAAGTTAATCAAATTTTGTAAAAAGGCGAAATCAGAGTATCATCTCTAAACTCAGAATTAAAGTCCAAAATGTTAAGCACAATAAAAATTGAAAACAATGATTTTGAATATCATGTGTCATAAATAATTGATTTAACACACGATGAAAGCAACATGCATACCGGGTCCATCTGTCCATGATTGTGATGATTATATTCGGCTTGTTCTACTGGTTGGTGGACGTCTTTAGTATACTGGATGAACTAGAATGCATGGATTACAATTTACAAGATAATATAATCACTCTTTCGCAAATTGCATTTGTCAGCACATTGTGTTAGTGTCGGTTCTTGAGGAATTAAAAAACTGAATTTGACTGGATGTGCATTTACATGAAACAATTTCTTGCTGGTGTGTAAATGACAAGGTAATAGGCATATGTGCAGAAGTGCATTGAAAATAGGTAACTGTTCATAATCGTCAGTTAGCCTCTATTTAAAGGGATCGTTGTATCCAGGGCTGTTTAGGGCACGTCAGTGCAATTGTGACAGTAATGCTGAGTACCCAAGCTGTTAGCAGTACTAGTGCATTGACAGTACTGATACAATAACATAGAAAGTTGGAAATGTGCAGAAGTGCATGAAGATGCCACATGCAAGGTTGTCCTATATGGCAGTGGAAATGTAGCATTTCAAAATCTTGATTTGGCAGGTAAAAAGCATCTTATTCTTCAAAAAACTCAAAACACAGATATTCTAAAGCAGTATTCGGCAAAAGAATCTTGCATGTCGAAAGGAAAAAGTTTCGCGTCAACAGGGAAGGAAAGAAAAAAATTCAGGAAACATTCTTAAACATGTTCTTAACAGAAATTAATATAGGAGAATTTCTAGGTAAATTTGTCTACAATTTTCCAACCGGCCGCGGTATCAGATTTTCTTCCTCTGTCCAAAACTGTACCATCTAACCTTTATGTAAAGAATTTCCATTTGAATGCATTCAGATAAATCTAGTTGTAGCAATTGAAATCTACTCAGTTGTGTTAATGTCAGTAATTTAAATGTCATCTTCAGAACCTCCAAATACACTACAACCCACACATTGCAAGTTGATGAGCAAGGACAAAATGTATCTTGGTTGATATTTAGTTCCCAATTGATAAAAAAAAATCATATTTTTATACGATACATGTTATGTCTTAGCGCTCCTTCTTTTTTAAAGACAATTCAAAAATATCCCAATTCATAATTTTAATTGGAACATGTTTACCAACCATTCAAAGAACAAAATTGGTAAATTGAGGAAACCTGATCAAAAAAGCATGATCACTTTAGCTGAAGACTAAACTCAATTTAAGAAAATAAATATGTTTACATTACTAATTTAAGAAAATGCAAATTGGTTTTAAAAATATCTTCTTATACAACATCTCATTAGTAATTTTTCTCAATACCGGCGACGGCTAAAATAACATCCTGCCAAAATGATGCATTTGAAGCCAAACAATTTGTTAAACCGTCATTAATGCATGCCTACTCACTAGTGAGAGTGTATACAGGAAGTTAACATCTATTTTCAACTTGTCTAGCTAGATGATAAGAATAGCAATTAATATTTTTTTCCTTTCAAATAGCATTGAATGAAATTACTTGCTATATGAAAACACAGACATTTGACTATGCTTGTGTAATTGTATAAATTTTGATGAAATCATGTAACAATAAGAAAAGCGTTTTTTTAAATTGTGTTGGATGGATTCTGTGCACTGTTGCATTTGTCAGGATCACAAATGTTTTTAGCGCCAGTGTTTTAAATACTAAAGATTCAGCCATGTATAACTACAGTATTTCTCTTGTGGATAAGTTAATTATATTTGAGCAAATAGCCTTGAAAACAATCATACATTTGAAGTTATTTTTCCCTAGTGGTGCAGAAAGTTGAGTGTCATAGAAAAGATTTTCACCGCAAAAGAGTTATTCTGTGTAAATTTGAATCAAGATTGACATTGTGAATGAAAGATGAAACTGAAAATGATAGGCAAGATAAGATAAAGATAGAAGAGTTCTATCAGTACAAAACATTTAGACACTGAAAAAACCCTGTCACTTTAACATCTAAATACAAATATTGCAGACATGAAATTATAAATCACCACAGCATCAAAATTTCACACAGTATGACAAAAATGACACCAACTGTACTTTTCTTAGTATCTAAAGCCAGACAGATTGAGAAGTTTGAAGATATATCTGTCCGATAAACACTACGTTTACGGTGTACCCATCATGCATACTGTATAGAGGGCATTTTCGCGGGGGGTCAATTTTCACACTTTTCAGCCACTGGACTGAGAAATTACAACCCTGCAAAAATATTTTGTGTCCTTTGGAATGAATGAAGAGATGTTCTAAAATGTGAAAAATCAACTTTCTAAACAGTCTCCTGAAAACAGGCAAACCGCGAAAAGTTAACTCTGCAAAAATATCCTGCTATAGTATTTATTCTACAAGCAAACTCACTCTACATGACACACACAACTACAGTTTCAATTTTACAACTAAAATGTCAAAACCTCAAAACAAACTTCCCTTTTTGTAACATAATGTATACCACCCCAAAAGTAGGCTTTATACTCATTTTACTATCGTGACAATAAGCCACATAGATGCAACACTCTGTATTGTAACAAAATCCTGGGATGTCTATACCAGTTTGTTTGCATACAAGTTGTAATATATTTAAATATGACTCTTTTATAAATCAAGCAGATGGATAAAAAAAACCATATTGATTTATCTTCCTGCCAACTGTGTGAAAGCTGCTTGGAGCAGAAAAGGTCTATAAGTTCTGGCAAAATGTACATCTACACATAACACAGATGCGGAACAGTGTTGGGCTGACCTTAGCCCCTCTTTTATTGAGCTTGGTTGTAAATTTGTTTCTGTGTTTGTGTCATTGTCAATGTCCTTTTTTAATACACAGGGTTGTAGCTAGGGCCTATCTCTAAAACCAAACAGCGTTTGTAGGAAATTATTGACTTTCAACAATTGCTATAATACTAAAGCATTTTTTTTTTTAAATTTCTCTGCCTCAAGCCACACACTGCTGATGTGTTGGCTAATTTTGGCTATCCCCTATATTATGTATAGGGTGGCAAAAAACGTAATCATACCTGTAGCTGAGTGTACAATTAGTTACGTTCAATCAGCCAATCAACGGTCTGTGCAGGATATACACAGGCTGCACAACCAGAGCGGAGTGTGTGATAAGGCAACAACATTTTTTTTAAACCGTTTTACGGGCGGATGGACCTGCCAATCAACATTTTTTTTAAAATGTTTTTTACAACTTTAAATGCTCTAAAATTGGCAAAGATCCTAAAAATTCAAAGACCATTTTGTTCAAAAATATTTTGGCTAAAGAAGGCTAATTTTACATGTTTTTAGTCAGATTTTACACAAAAAAATCCCTAAAAAGAGCAAAATCAGAGCTGGTCGAGCTTGTTATACCGTGGTGTTTTTTTGGCCTTTAAACCAATTTTTTTTGAGGGGGTCTTGCCTCCTACCACAGCCCACTGTAGCTAAATCTCTGGTCTCACAAGCAAGTGACATGACAATTACCTGTTGTTCTTCTGTAGATTGCACCTGCATCTGTTCTACATGTGTTTCTCCACCATGTACTTGGATCTGTTGTTCTGTGCCTTCTACCTGATGGATCTCTAATACATGCTCCTGGGGAAATAGAATAACAACACATCATTGGTTTACAACTGTATACATTTTCATAGGGACAAGTACTCCCAAAACAATCTATGATCTATTTTTAAATCCTTTTTTGTGGATGAAAAAGCAAAATCAGAACCAAGCAAACAATGAACACCAATCCCATTTTTCATTGCTGCTAGATTCTAAATAAAATAATCAGTTGCATTCTGAAGAAAACAACCATCATCCTACAAGTTAAGTACCTGAACATTTTCAAAACTAAACTAAAAAGATACCTGTATCCATATAATTGCAGCCATTTGTTTGTTGAATTAGTAAAAGCACTTTTTATCTATGGACAAAGGCTCTTTTTAAATGTGTTACTGTATTGAATTGTATTGTATACATATAGGCCTGGCCAAATTTGAATTGTTTGTTTCACAAATCCACACCAAAATAAGAACAAATAAACTGTCTAAGTCAAACTTTACAGCTCACATGACTTCCAAATCCTCTTCCAACTGGACCATGTTCAACTACCAGAACAAAGTTCTGATACAGTTGTGGCTGCACCTACCCCATCGTCAGTGCTTTGTACATGTACATGTTCCACCTGCCCATCAGCAGTCTGGACTTGGATGTGTTCTGGTAAATTTGAGACTACACCTACCCCGTCATCAGTGCTTTGGACATGTACATGTTCCACCTGCCCATCAGCAGTCTGTACCTGGATATGTTCTTCTGTACCTTCCACATGGTGGATTTCCATTGGAACCTGCATATCAATGAAACAAGGTTCATACAATCAGTCAGTCTTCACAGTTTTAAAAAGTTAATAAAATGTTTTCAAAAATTACAATTAACTTGATATTGATTCATGCAATGACAACAATTAATTACACTGTGCAGGTTGAAGAATTATTTACATTTAGAATTATCACATTTAACAATAATTGATATAATTGATGTGTCCTCAAATAATGTTTGTGGCAAAAAAAGGTCCACGGTCCAATTTTTCAGAATGTAGTTTTGTTTCATCACTCAAAAGATTTTAATTTTTAATTTCAGTTGAGTTTAATCAATCCATTAGTTTTGTATAAATAACTTTTGACAAATTGAGACTAGGCCCCCCTAAAATGATATCAGTCAATTCTGTGCACAATTCGTGCAGACCCATATACTCACGAGTTACAAGAGGTATTTTGTTCTTATGAGAGGCACAATTAATAATATTTTGGTCAAAGTTTTCTGGAGATCTGGACACTATAGAATTGATAATTAATTTAATTAAAACTGTAATTAATTCTGGAAAGATATTTTTTCAAGTGAATTGGCAAAATGGAGTTGAGGTTATAACGCAGAGCTTTTTTGCATGCCAGCTGTATTGGTGCAATTGATTTATTACAACATATATAGGCAATACTGGGGGATATTTAAATATTTCTGACAAAATTTAATGATCATTTTGTGAAGTTGAAACCGATAGTCAAAATGATGAGTTACAATTTTATTTTACAAAATTCATGTTGTTTTCCAATTTGAAATACTACATGTAGTGGATACAGATTTTGAATTTGTCACCTGTCACCCGAAACTGCAAGTTCAAAGGTCTCTTGCTTTGAAAAAGAAAACAAATATTTGAACAAGTCCCCCACACCAAGGCAGCTCACAAAGACCAATTGCAATAAATGGCTAATTATGTGCATTG
>JAUMTS010722009.1:0-12128 GCA_032273385.1 Ophiopholis aculeata | reverse complement strand
AAAATAAACAATGCAATATTAGCATTCGGTAATTTACAGTAAAAAACCATCAACTAGTTGGAGACCCCTTAAGATCACCATTTCTTGAATATTTTGTTTACATCTAGCTGTAATAAAGCTATACAATTATCGTCTGTCACGCGAACGTTTCAACTGTGTAACTACGACTAGTTTAGTCACGTGAACTACCAATCTGCGCTTCGAGAGTTTACCCATGGATTAGTAGTAACCAATGTCAAAATATGATAATCATTACTATTTTGCATTGTATTACCTTTTTAACAGACATTGTATTTTTCTTTATTTCTGGTTTCGGAAGCAATAAATAAAACAATAACTCAATTGCATAGATCATTTTGATATTTATATTTGAATGTTTTAAAGATAGGAATTGTCGATCTTCGAAAAATTGTCTTTATAGTTCTTCCTGATGCGACACACATATATTTTCATTTCTTCCTCCACGTCTTACATACTAGTACTCAAGTAAAATATTTTGAACGTAAGACAGTAAGCAAAGAAATTACACGTCATATATCGTTCTGTCTCAATCTAACAATTTGAATGACACACTGAACAAAATACAAACAGGCAAAGTGTGTCTTGCAAGTAAATTTTTTGCATTATTGTTCTTAAAATTTTGTTTATAACATTAAGATTTATAACTTTTATTTTCATCATATTGTGTAGCAATAAAATGTTCTTATGATGAAATTCAAACCGAGCTATGTGAAAAACAAAAGGAAATGGGTCGCGAAAAACCTGTTAAAGACGAGTCATTTTGGCGCTTATAAAGCGACATAGACCGCGTGCGTGAATAGGAATCACTTAAAGTTGAAATCAAACAAAGCTTGCTCAATGTCATTAAAATTTCAAATATAAACAGCATGTATCGAACTTTTTTTATATATATCACGCTTCTAGGTGTTTTCCATACAGAAAATGTACATATTCTGGCAAAATTATATGAACATCACATGTGTTATAGACTTGATTTAACGATACACAGTTTTTGAGATCTTTTTAGGTAAAGGTAATTTTAAGTATGTTTTTATGTGATGTGTTTTAGGTAAATGCAGTAAGGTACCAAAGTGTTGTTATGAAAAATATAGGTAAAAAATACAGAGTCACCAAAACGCATGATATTTAAGAAAAAACAATTTTACATAGGGATCATTGAATATTTCCTTATAACTGCATGTTGGTTAAACGTTGGGCTCTGGGATTCTTCTTTACTATTTTACTTAGCGCGAAAAACGTGACGCGTGGCGCATATCAACATGAACCACGTGGACGATAACTCAGTAATAACAATGTTGCAAATAACAATTTTTCCTAAGGTATCAAAATCAAGTTCATTTAGAGGACATTATGATTTGTAATCAGAATCAATAACATTTTAATATTTGACAAAAATATTTCAACGTCTCCTCTAAAGCTGTCTATTATTGTAAACAACAAATTCCAGCATTCTGAAATGAATAATAAAATACAACACGAAAGGGAGTCTTTAAATAAAGCATTTACCAACTTGAACAAAAATGTAGAACTGAATGTGACCCTCAGATTTTATTTAGTTGTTTTGATCTATCAATGCAAATAAATATCACGAAAATGTGGGTTATTTTTGTCACTTTTGATAAAACCAGCATTGAGAAAATGTTGGTAAATAGATGGTTATTCTAAATAAATCTCTCCTACTTTACACCTGTATAATGGCTGCGCTGAACAGATGGCGGTTTTTTCCCTTGAAAACAGACAGACACGGAACCCAGAAAAACATCCTACTTTTGCTTGTTTGTTGGCCGATAAGTGAACCTAGGTAAGAGGCTATGTATTTTCATATAAGCGAGGTTTAGTTTTCAGACGTAAGAGAATAGGAAAGAGAATGTGATCTCTTTTGCAGTACTAGTATATTGGGCGTTTCGTTTAATGATAAAGAAATGAACCAAAATTTGAACTGTCTTCGGACCTCCTGTAAAGGAGACCTCGTTCTCTTTCTCGTTGCCTACGTTTGAAAACTAAACTTCCGTAATACTTTTAATTATATGTTTACAAATTACTTATAAAGCGGAGGCGGCGAATGGAGTTAAAGTAGGTCTTATTTGGAATCGTCAATGAATTGCTTAACTTTTCTGGAAAAATCAGTTGAAGCAGTCAGCATTATTTGTGGCTACTAGAAATGTACCTTGCGTATATTTTGTACTTTTATTCTTTTTTCTTATACGACACTTAACTTTCGATACGATGATGTAATTCTAAAAATGAAATGTCTTTTAACTGTAATTGTCAAGTCTTGTTAGATTTCCCAAAAGAACCCACATTAAGTGGATTACAATAACAAGGAAAAAGGGGTTGCCCATGCAGCACATCACACAAACGGTTCATACATTACATAGTATATACCTCAACCTTAAACACTCTTAGGTGAAATGAAAGCCATAATATGTATGATCAACCTCTCTGCATTTCCCTCTTCCCTGAAATATTGTATTGAAGTTGTTTCTGAAGGGAAAAATACATTTAATGAATAACAATAACGAGGAAAATAGCTTTTATCTATGCAGCACACCACACAAACGGTTCATCCACAGTACCCAAACCTTAAAATACTCTTAAGTGAAATAAAAGCCCCATAAGTAGGATCACCCTCCCCGCATTTCCTTCTTCACTCTGTAGCTGGACAGTTTTCTTTCCTAATCGCTTCCAAGTAACGACTCTATTGGCTGATCGTGCCAATTCACTGTATGCTATTTGCTACAGGTTTGAATATCAATGCATTAAGAAGGCACAAGTGTTCTTTTAGTTGAATTTAATGAATTAAGATTGAAATTGAATTCACGTCTATTAAATGGCAGACATGATAATACGTGTGTGGATTAACAAAACTGATAATTCTGGTAAGATCATTTTTAAGACCAGCGTCTGATGGGTCTGATGTAGTTGCAAAGATTCAGTGTTTAATGCTCAGTTTGAGGTACTTCATAGGCAACAATGGTAGGGTCTCCTTCTTGCTATCGTTTTTTCTAGTATATCTTTATCAATAATCACTAGTACAATGTGAATGCCTCGATAATCTTGTGACATTAAAGTAACAAAAGAGGGATGGACAATTAACAGTTTTTTAAAACAGTTTTTTAAGTAATAAAGAGGGGTGGACAACTAAGATATCTGACAAGTTGTTCAAGTTTCACCAAAAGGAATAACCAAAGTTTCACCAAAAGAAATTCTTACAATTTTGCTGAAAAAATTGCACATTCTACCTTGTACTTCCATTTTTGTTCTCGAGAAGAGTATGAAATCAAATGCTATTTTTAAAAACTATGTAAGCAAATTTTATTTTAGTAAGGTTTTACAATAATATTTAAGGAAGTGCCCTTTTCTTTAATTTGTAACAAAGTCATTAGTTCAAATGAGAAACGAAAACTGCAAATACTTTTTAAAAACAAATCTTACTAATTATGTGCTAAAAATATGTTAGATATGAAATCAAACCCCATTGGGATTGTCCGGAACTGATTTGTACAAAACAAGCGCCATCTTTAACAAATTGGTCACGCCTGCCAAATATTTTTGGCGGTAGAACGTGTCGTTTGCTCTTCTTTCAAACATCCACATCCAACAGAAGATTTTTAGATGGATGAAAAACAAAAGAAAATCCTCGCGGCCTCGCCCACTAAAATTGTTAACATTTTATTAAAAATATTTATGACACTAATTTACCTTTTTTTTCCTACTCAGAATATCACTAATTATTTAAGTCTGATAATCATTAAAATTCAAAAGACTCTCAAAGTAATGGGAAACATATCAAATATTCATATTTTAATTGATGTATTTAAAAAGCAGACGACGACAACTTTTTCCTTAAAAAGGCGCTTGAAAATAACTGATTTTATTGTCGTCTGGTACGTGATTCGGCAAGATTTAACCACAAATATTATTACGTGTACGAATGGTGGATAATATCCATTGGTCTACTTCCTTATTCTAGATTTGTCTCGGTAAACCAAAAATGAAATATACATATTGTCTGTCATCCATCTTGATGTTTTGGTACCATAAATCTTACAAATCAAGAAAGTGTAAACACATTATACAATTTGGTAAATTGTTTGAGGGCTATATAAAACTGATTCTTACATACATTATACAGGACTGCCCAAGCTTCTACAAAATAAATGACCCATGCGCCATCATTACAAGACGACACGGCCTAGTTTTTAATATATTTTTCATTTTTATACCACCTTTTATACCAGTTTTCATTTTTTTTTTCATGATTTCAAAACAAGTACTGCAGGAAATTGCTGTCATTGTTGCGACATCCATTAACCAAATCATGTATAAATACTACTTGTTGCACAATTATACCATGTGTACGCCATTAATATTCGTCTATTGTGATTAGGTTTTCGAGGCAGATTTAGATATGAATATTCTGTTTAAAATAATGTGGATAGCAACTTCCCAAGTTTGTGTATAATTATGTTCACATACATACCACATAGATTACTGCATATGTATATTACAGAAACATTCTGGGCAATTTCAAAGTGGATAATATGTTGAAGAACAAAACATCTGAGCTCAGCTGACATTCTGCTTCATATCACATGTTTGCGCTTCCAATGAAGCGCGCGCGCAAGCACAACAATGACATTCATGAAAAGAACATCCCAATGGGATCACACAGGTGTTGACAAAATGTCAAGAATGTGAATGCAAGAATGAGAATTGCACATCTGCACCTGTAGATGCGTTTTTTCTCACGTAATAAATTTTTGTAACACTCTCCGGGATGTTTCTTTTGTAATGGCAGGTGGCAAGAAGACAGCAATGTATGTTTGTACAGGCAGCGAGTTGTACAATTTAGAATAGGATAGTTAAGCTTACCTAACACCTTGAAAATCCTGCAGCATGGCAACATTCTTGTTGGGAGAGGGGGTGGGGCAATAAAAAAGGCCCATTTATCCGGGTGCTTTTAATAACTGAAAGGGTAAAATATCACCATTCAGAACACTGATGATATGAATAATAACTGTATAAAAAAAATGTACTCAGCTTTTATTAATACCAATATTTAAGAGGTGTTACCATTTGGTGTGTGGAAATATTGGCAAGAATCCAAGAATGTGATTAGAGCACCTGTGCAGTCTGTTGTTATCTTTTGAGGTCCGTTTCTAGCCAATAATGATTGTATACCTTGCTCAAAGAAAACCTTTACTGGACTCTTTAATATATGACGAGAATGTTCACAGAGAACCAAGGACGTAGCTGCCACACCATTTATACAGATAAGTAAAAATGAAAGTCTTGTTAAAGTACTACTTTGTGTGTCCGTAGAAACTTAGTGTCCATACAAGTTAAAATCCAAAAAGGGTAAAAGTACATTGTATAGCTGGAGGGAAAAAAGTAAAGCTTAACATAATTTTGGATACCCGATCCACGTTATAAAATGTAAAATGGTGACCTACATACAAAGTCAGGGTCATATCATTCAAATAATAAGTATAATTTCTGTTGACCGGGTCAATCAAATACTTTGTGGTGTTCATCTTCATCTGTTTGGACTTTAAGCTAAGAGAAGCAAATTGAGCCCATTGTAAGAGCCATGTTTCGGTACCAGTATAGCCGCTTTCTTACAGAGGTATAAGATGTCGGATTATTGTAACTTGAACCTGCTTCAAGTATATGGCCGCGCCTTTAGATGCCTGGGACCGCCTTTGCTATTGAAGCAAAATTGTGCGCACAAACGTTGATTAAAGGGGCCACATTTTGCCGAATTGCTGGTGGTTGATTAGTTCAAGTTATAATAGATTGCAATTAAGATTGATAGTCAGTGGGTACACGTTTATATAAATTGTATGAAACCATAAGTGACGAAGGGAAACAAGTGTAAGGCAAATCGTAAAAAGATGAGAGAAGTAAATAATCGCATTGGTTAGATATATCCAATTTTAAAAAAAATAAATATTTTTTTAAAGGTAACATCCACACTGGTGTTATTCTCCAAAGATCTTGTTGCCCATTTTTTGTATAATTATTTTTACTATGACGATACTTGTGTGTGTATTGCAAACGAAATTTTGGCAAACGTAATATAGCATATACATGCCATCAATGTATTGTTTCAATTTGTTTTTCATTTCTGCATGGTTAAGAAGAATTATATCGTAGTTAGTTTTCAAACACAAATTATTGAATAAAGTTTAGTTAAAAAATAAATATCGAAATGACAGGCTAGGTCTTTACATTAAGATGGACGACCCTTTTAATCATAAAATGTATACATGAAATAACAAAACAATTGTTCTGACATTTTACCCGTATCAAACAGCACTGCAAGCGATTTTGAGTTTACATTAGTGCATGTTCGTTAACATTATACGTTTTTAATAAGAATGATCAAGAGTATCACTTAATGTATTTCTAAAATGAAATATCAACTTGACATAATCCCGCTTTTTATAAATATTTATCTTTAGCATTATTGGTTTCTTGAATAATGTTGCACGTTTTATACTAATTATATTATAACCGTTGTATTATTAAGTTACACCTAGTGATGCTATTCATTTTAACATGTCATAATAAAAACTGGCAGTTATAACATAATCGGCGTACGCAACGGCGTATAGTGTAAATTAACACGGAATATTTTATCCAAAATGCGATTGTTATGGTAGGCTTTGTTCGTAATTGTTTTCATTTTAGGTAATGGAAGGGAGCGTTGGCTGTTTACATATGCTGTTAAACTGTCGATTCAAACCCCAGAGGGTTAAATTCAGTGTTATGCCTAAATTCGTTCGTAATTTTATAGACAAAGAGGGGGGCACTTAAAATTCTAAAGTCGCGGATGTATTTCCTCCACCAGAATTGAAAATGCACGTGGCGCTTGATGAGATGGTAGTATAAATATTTTAAAATGAAAGTAAAAATCAATACATCAAATATGATCTTGTCAAAACCAAACATTGGTCAAAGTCAAAAGTTCAAAGGATTAAAACAGGAGAGGTTTGGAGGGAACTCCTAAATTTTAGGTAAGCATGCTCTGCGCGCACCCTTTCCATTTATTTCTGCATGTTTAACTTTTAGGCGCATTTCATAAGGACGATTTCAATTACATGAACGTCGTCCTGACACGAGTATTACATACATATAGCTCAATGTTAATTGTTTTGTAAAAATATTCTGCCTAATAGTATTGAAAACCCTAGAACGGAAGCATGGAGGTTTTGTTCCTCAAACATCTAAGTATCACACTATTTCAGATTCAGATTATTACATTATTTCAGATTCACATCATCACCTTTTTTCAGATTCAGATTATTATGCGTACGTACATATATCAAACCGTCGAGTCATATTCTAAACCAGATTACTGAACATTGGCAATCTTTACACTATAATAGTTATCATGTATATTATATACATTCCACAAAAATGCTTCTTTTTAAATTGGACACTTAAAAAAAAATTAGCCGATTGTAAATTTGGAAAAACTTGTAAGTATTAGAATACTTAATGGCTGCAATCATACTGAAAAAGAACATAAACAATGTCGTTGTTTTTAATATTGAACCTTTTAAAAGGAAACTGTATTCATTGTGTAACAGCTAGACTGAAGAAAAAGATTACTCTCTGTTCGTGTACCTAATTGTGTTACAGCTTCGTAGAAGAAGACATAGATTTACCTGTCTAAAACATTAGCGTCAATTTGCGTACACTACACAATGTACAATTGCAGCCATAATTTGTGTACAGCAGTAAGGGAGCCATTGATTGTATTTTTCAGGATGTATTGACCCATTTAGCGAATGTAAAGTTTGAAGGGACGAACGCCTTGCCTTTTTAGCCAACGGGTTGATAATGGCCGACAGAAGTAAAGCAGTACGTTTTACCTTAGGTTTTACCTTAGGTTTTGCCTCTGGTATGCGTCTGAGATTCATGTTTGGGTTTAAAAGCAAACCACCACACAGACACAGAGAGCAACTTGATGTAAATAGCACTTTGCAAAAAAGTCCTTAAATTCAATCAATATTGATAAATTGATGCGTCTGTTTACTTTGATATTTATCTGTGACGAAGATGAAACAAAAATCCACTTGGGTCATGGGGGCCGGGGACCGGATAGAGACAAAATGATTTTGCCCGGCTTTAAATAACCTATATGAGGCAAACTGGCCTGAAAAGACCACCCCAACAAATCGGTTGAACAATCAGCCTGTTGGTTAAAAGAGGGGATGTCTTATTCAATCTCCACCGCCACTTGGGCCGATGATAATGATAACCATAAAGATGACGTTGATAAAGATGAAACCTGACATCAAAAACAAACATATTAATTATGCGAAAATTGATATTTGATATCAAGATGAGATAATGAATTGAAACAACATCCGGGTTACTCTTTGCTTTTCTAGAACAAAAAAGAATATAGATTTTATCACAGAGCCGTTGGCGAGATTACCTCTAAACCCATCCCGTCTCTTTAAGATAATGCACTTAATGGCCAGCCTATGGGTGTTTATGATCTTAAAAACTCAAAACTGAACCATTTTGCTGAAATATCGGTCAGATTTGACGATGTATGGCGAAGAAAAGGTGAAATGTGTATTGAAAATCGATGGGCAAGATGTACGTTATGTGTTGACTGAAAGTGCCCCTCAGGAAGAGAGATGTGCCTCCGCTCTTGTTAATAGCATGTTAACTTTGCGGATTTCGTTTTTATCCATATATGGCTTGGGAAAATAGGGTAGATAAATTTTAATAATAAATAGGTTGAACTTGATGGAGTGTTGAAAAGAATGAATTATTTTATATGTAATACTTATAATTCTTTACTTGTTTGTGTGTATTGCTAGAACAGGACAGAACTATTGTTGTCAAATTAAATGCTCTTGTTTGAACCCGGTAAAAGTCACTCAGTGTGTTAAAACAAGAACAATAAGGATAGTAGTATGCCTCGTGATCAATTGATTTATTTGGTAATGCATTGTGGATATTATCTTGCGGACAACAATTAGATCCTACAAGTTGATTCGGCATTTGAGTATTTGTTCCTTCAGTCAGAGCATGGTCAGAGGCTCTGTTCCAGTTCCCCGAGTTATCAGCACTGCCTTCCGATCCCCCATCTGGAAATACTAGATATATCGGATACTGCTATTCTGCTTGCGTGCTTCTAATTCAAAGGACAATTATATCCCCGTGCATCACATCAGGAAAGTTGAGCTTTCCTGATCACATACTCTCATAAAAGCATGTTCACATAAAAGTAAAATATACAAATTAACAAAATTTCATTTACTGCCTTCTTGATTGGTAAGGCTGAACTTCTGTTCTCTTTTTCCTTTTCCCGAGTCTATAGATCTAGCTCTATATCGACATAATCTTGTATTTAGCTAAGTATGTAGTATGGGGATAACAACCATGATTGTGCATGGCGCAGCTTTACACGTTGGCGGGGTGTTACTATTAGTCCACTTTCTCATCCAATAAGTGTTCAATCCTTTAGCATGTTTAGTGAGTTCAATGCAATACATTTCACTTACTTACAGGATTGTATATGATATTCCCTCCTTTTCGTTCTTCTCATGATTATTGCAAGACTAATAAGTATGAAGTAAGAGAATAAAATACATGATTATACTGCATGGCGCAGCTTATGGTGGCGAAATGTTACTTTTAGTCCTCTTTCTTTCCCAAATAAGTGTGCTTACCTTTAGAGAGTCCAATGCAATACATTCTACTTACAGGATTGTATATGATCTGCCCTCTTAAGTTCTCCTCATGATTACTGCAAGACTAATGAGTATGCAATAAGGGGATAACATACATGATTATACTGGCGCAGCTTGTAATGCTGATTATGTAGATTTTTCATTTGTCTTTACATGTTTAAGTCCCGTGTAAAAGTATGACATTGTATGTCTGATAAGGGTTTTATGTATGTCTTTTTCTTCTGTTTTGTTTCTTCTGATGACACAATAGAACAGAAGCACGCTAATAAATGGAATATGCTACAAAATAACACAAACAAATTAATCATGATGCAACATTTTGTACTTTTAAGCTAGTATTTGATTTTGAAATTTGACATTAGGACATAAAATGTATAAAGAATGTGATACAGCAATTTAGTAGGTTAAGGGTAATACCATAAAATACTTTGGTAATACAGTGCAAACCCCAAAAATGGTGAAATTATCAAGCTCTGTAACTTTTAAACTATTAATGTGATGTACATCAAAGTATACTTTTTTGGAAGGAAATCTGGTCAGAGAATCTATTTTTGGCATCAATTTTGACCAAAAATGTGATTTTAAAACTTTTTTTCTTCACTTTTTGGTTAAAAATTCAAAAATATTAGATTAAATAAAAATTTGAGAAAACCGTTCCTAAGCATATGTCCCAACATGAAATTTCAGAAATTTTGGCATTTTTTACTCAAAATTATTTTGTAGCTGGTCAGGAACACTTTGGTCAAAAAATTAAAGCCAAAAATTGATTTTCCAACTCATTTTCTTTCACAGTTTTATACTTTTATATGCATTTGATTAATAGTCACAAATGAAAGCACTCAATAAATTCAGCAAATTCAGAAATTACTTCCTCAATCCCCCTCAGAGAGGCAGAAACTATTCTTCCTACATGTAGTATCCTTGAAAAAGGACCCATGTGGGAACAAATCAGCCTTATTGTTGATGTCTACACCTTTGTTTGAATCTCACAATGAATCAGAAAAGTATTAACAATTGGTTATTTCCAATCAGTAGTAAGGCTTATGGTCTACAATGTTCATGTAACTCGCTCATTATGGTGTTACCCCTTTTGATGGGGGAAGCGTTATCAATCAAACTTTGAGGGTAGGGGGTGGCTGGCACCTGAGAAAATTGAAAATTGTTATTATCACACAAATATTGTAAACTTGTATGAAAACTTGTGATATTTATTAGATTTTAAAAAATTGGGAAAATCTCACACAATTTTTGGAGCAAAATTCAATTTTTGCCTTCATTTCACTGAAAATCGTCAATTTTGAGATGCGTTTTTAAATTTGTGCGTGCCCTTTTTGTGGACGGGGTATCTACCTTAAAGAAAGTTGAGTTGAAAAAAATTATACCCTTTTCCTCAAGAATTGCTATTTTTGATGGCCTAAACGTGTCACTCGCCCATCCCCAGTGGCGTAGCCAGGGGAGGATAAGGAGGGGTACGTGGGGGCCCACAATTATTGTCCTCCCCAAAAAAACCAGTTTCCCCCAAAATGATTTTAAATTTTCATATTAAATTAAACTAGACCAAATTTGACAGTTTTAAAATAAAATGTAGAATTTTTGCGCGCTGCCCGTATATTTTTTTACCAAATTACGTTTAATTGGACTAAATTTAGCAATTTTAGCATAAAATGCCAAATTGCACATTTGCTTACCAAATTTGACAATTTTGACATTAAATGGCAAACAAAATTGCGGGCATTGCGCACATTTTTTACCTTCTTTCCCCCAAAAATGTTTGTCTTGCCCCCCCTTTCACCCGCAAACAAAATCATGATGCTGGTGCCGCCATTGCCCCCTGTGTGTGCAATGGGTGCTTTCGCGCCATTTGCGCTTCTTGCTCTGGGCACCACAACATCTTGCTACGCCACTGCCCATCGCTGAAAAAACAAACTTTTTCACATGTTTTCTTAGTCACGCATATGTGCAGTGTCATATCCCAGTGACCCCCACAGTCTATTTACTGATGGATCAATGTAATGCTAGTAGGGGGTAGGTTGACTCACCTCTCTTGTATACACACCGATGTCTCTGAAAGGGTTGATTGCAACGAGGATGTCACCAACATACGTCTAAAAATGAAAAGAATTTAACTCCATTATCACATACTATAATAACTATATACTGGTACTAGATTGATCTAATCTTGCACACTACACATACTCTACAATCTACATGGTATTCAGATTTAATTTGGGTACACTGTCCGGCCGATAATTTAGACTACGACCCGATAGCCAAACCTGAAAAAAGATGATTTTCAAAAAAATATATTTAAAACAAGGCGGTTCTCGAACCACGAGTCTCGCCTGCTTTCGCGATCCCCCTGGCTGACGCGATCAGAAAAGAAGT
>JAUMTS010721898.1:0-12128 GCA_032273385.1 Ophiopholis aculeata | reverse complement strand
TAAATGACAGTAAATACATCGGTTTGTCAATATACAACGTTGTAATGTTTAGTGCATTGCGTGTACCTATGTCGTACCTATTGGAGAATAACAACTGCACGTACGCAATGGTTACCGGACTTATTGTCTTCTGTACAACACTCACCTTGTATCTTTTATTTTTCCCTAAGGTAAGTGATGTCAATTTCAACATATGTGTATACTCTTCACTCTATAACAGTATGACAATTAACCAAGATTGTCTTCAATACACATATGGGATTTTTGGCCCCTCAAACTACGCTTTGTTTTAAATGGGTTTGTTTTACTCTTTCTGATTAAGATCCTTTGTAAGAGATATTTCCTAAATTGACCGTTATTTAGACCAAAGTTATAGACTGCACTTACACAAATATACAAGGTGGATATCTAATTACAAATGAAGAGTTGTTTTGTAAAAGGTCATACATCCACTTTTGAGGAAAAATTATTGACAATAATTCCATTATTTTGTGCTTTACAGCCTTACTGTTACACCAAGGATACATATACCTAAATTTGTCGGATTGGTGTAATATAAAAGAAAATGTTTTCTTCATATCATAACTTTCTCGACCAAAGCATCTGCAAATTGTTTTTAACAAATTAACAGGATTTATTTGTTTGACAGCAACTCTATAAGAGTACCACCCGGTTTTTTTTTTAAATACAACTAGAGTACCTGTAGCATATGTGTTCTCTATTTCTATTGACATCTAGATGATCCAAATTAACTTCGTGATGAGCATCGACCCAATCAATGTATTTCAATGGAGTGCGTCTTTCAGCAACTACTCTCGCACAGTTTCATGGACGGAAACAAAATAATTTATTTACAGAGAACCAGCCAAATAGCCTGCACCGAACGCGATCCCATTCAATGTTGTCGACATTTGTCTGGCTAAATTTGGTATTCATAGAGTGTTTCTAGGTCAATCGACTACGCGACCTAAGGTGACCTATGACCCAGTAGTATATTTCTATCTGGTCAATGGTTCTTCTTAACACATTTAGTAGTTATAGAGAGTTCCTTAGCAAATAGTCCTCTAGTTGACCCCGGATGAACACTTAGTGACCAATCAGATATGACTTGGACAGAGATTCTCCTGACCAACCTTGATATTTATATTTATTTGTATTTATTTATAGAGCATTTTTATGCAAAGTTTCCTCTAGTTGACTACATAGGGTTACTATGTAAACCTGACCACGAACCTTTGGCCGTTGACATTATCTCATTATCGGAGAGACATACACACACACTCTATGATCGTATTTATATAGTTAACCAATGTAAAATACTATTTTATCTTTTAGGTGGTCAGTATAATCTACGGTTATGCTCCCGAAGATGTAGGAACAAGAGTCATGTCGAATCTTAATGGACGAGGAGGCTATTCGTCAGGTATTCGCAATGGTCCAAGTGAGGAACGGCATCGACGTCTACTAGCTACAAAAGTTGCGCAAAGTGCAGCAGAGGCCAGTGTGTCTAATGTATATGACAGAGAACGTTCTACCCAAACAAGCGATGCCACGCGAATGTAAAAAACATGTAGCTAAACCAGCCTTACAATCAAAACGTTTAAAATTTAGTACAATTTGCCGTCTTGTTATTATGATGAATTGAATATGTTTATTCTATCAACGTATTACTGAAGCTCAAACGTACTACTAACAATGTGCATACGAGGATGATATTAAGCCGGTTCGTGAAGCACGAGTGTGATATGAGTTTGAAGAAATATAAAAATAGGCTCAGCTTAGTTTCCATGAAACGTGACCTATCTGAGAAATATGTGATTGAACTACCTGCGTGTGATTTATGTACTAAGCGTTCGTCAGATGTATGAGATGTACCAAGCGCATTTCCTGTTCAATGAGAACGATTCATCAATGTGTCTTCCAGACTAAAGACGATACATCAATCTACCTATCTCTTTTAATACTTTACCTGCAATCGTCTTCTTTCGGAATCTCCAAGTTGTGCTAAAAAGTCGGATATGGCAACCACTGCTGAAGAAGTATACAGTTGTGTATAAGTACTGAAACGTAAACATACTATACGCATGTTTATTTCATATCAGTAGTTCATTGCATTTATTTTGTGATTATTGTTAAAACATCTTTTACACACAAAAGTTTGAATTGTTCAAATTGTTTTTAATGATAGTAGATTGTTCTTTAAGATATACCACTGTTCGATCGATCATTCCATGTAATGCAAACCTGACAGAATACACGTTATTACGCGTAGTAGTCTATCAGTCCCAATATAAAGAGTTACTGACATGAACAAATAGAAACAAGGCAAACTTTCATGGTGGGAAACTAGGCTATTGCTTTCCAATCCAGTCATGCATAGCGTTTGTAGTCCTCTTCAAATTGCGTTAGAACAAATCACCAACTTCTGTTCTTCCCAAGAAAATAGACGTCGAATCTAAAACACCTGACAGTGACTCAAAAGTGTTAATACATATTCAGCCGGTTCAATAGCCAACTATTTTTCGTTAAAAGTCGATTTTTTGTAAATTAATAAATGACTGCAACGTTAGGTTGGTCAAGACAAAATCCAACATCTGGCATGCCAACTTTTTCGTCTAGCTGTTTATTCTGTTAGATGTGCCATAATGGCTAAGATAAACAGACCGATGTATGTTAATAAAATGGGTGGATGACAGGATAGCACTTGGCACTTTAACAGTGTTTGCGTATATATTTGACATTAAACTGTAAAGCCCAATTTATTTAGCAGAGAATCAGGGTTAATAAACACTTAAAGCCTTCGGTTTCAGGTCTAGGTAGCACGTAAAACAATGCATATATCAGCACCATTTCCATTTTCATCATGTCGGGTTGTAATCATCTTGAAGTAGGTCACATGCATGCAGTCTTTGTTGGTTTATTGCACTAAGATCGTTTTGCATCCAGCAGAAAACGGATTTGTTATGCTCGTATAGTTGATATGTGCTATCAACATTATTCCATTACACCTATGTAGTACAACAAGTAACATGCCATATTACTTGATGGGGTATTTTGTGGAATTGAAAATATTATTTTCTTGTTCTTCATGTCATGTATACATATTACGTAAAGGAGACACTTTACGTATAGGAAGTAGTACATATATAAAGGTGTTTTCCATCTACTATAGTTAACTGACTATTCATGTTGAAACCTATATTATTTTCTATTAGTTGCGACCCGATCAAGACAGATGGGACACATGTCATCACCTTTGATGTTTCAACATAAGCTTAATGCCAATTAAAAATGCTACACTTTCATTTAAACCTCAATACAATCAGACATCTGGTTCCTAGATCATGACATTCTTTGATTTTTCTAAACAATGACACACATATCAATAAATGTTTCAACTTCATCTCCTTACAACTCTAAATCAATAAATCAAATTGATTTCCCTTGATTACGTCACAATTGGTTGTGTTTTTATTTCTAATGTTTTCGTTGATGTATCAGTGTTTTGTTTATTCGCTGAAACAAATATGTGTATGCTCATTCGAAACCTAAATTCATGTTTGCATAACTTTGAAATTGTACTCAATTGTATTCCTATTGCATTTTAGTTGAATGAAATTTCAAATTGTATCAACAGGATTTTCTAATTTTTAAAAGTAATCCTAGCAATTAAAGCAAAACATTTCGTCGAAATTAAAACTACAGAACATTAAAAAATAAAAAACATTTGATTCTAAAAAAGGGTGAGAATTTTGGTCTTTATCCAGAAATTGTGTCGCTTGTAAATGTTGTATAGTATGAATGTGTATGTACAAAATGAGTGTATGTGTTATGTAAAATGTGTGTGCGTTTGCTGCCTAATGGTGGTTTATATGTATTTTTGTACGTGACACATAACTGAGTGTGCGTTTGGCTTAACTGTTCAAGAGTGCCAAAAATGGAAATTGCGTTTTCTTCAGCTATCTATTGATTTTCAGTTATTTTACGATTGCAGTGAATAATGTAGTGACATGCAGCTTAAACCACATAATTGTATTTTAATGTATGCTTCAATGATTATGAGCGAATTTACAATCAGTTACGGGCATGGTATCTTTACAACCATTATGCGAAGATGTGAGAGACGCTATGAATAGAGTGTACGTATTAATTTGTAGGTTGCCATAACGCTTATTTACATGAATGGCTACAGTATGGCAAGTATCACATTTATAATAATAATATTATTAATCGGCATTTATTATGCGCCCTTTCCAGAAGTTTCAAAGGGCAGGCCTTTTTTTCTTACGCTGCCATCAGGAAATCGTCAGAACCAGTTCGCCTTAAACTACGCTATTTGCATCCAACGGTCAAATACGGGTGCAAAAATATGAGCACTTAGACAGTGATATTCCCCCTAACAGCAGCTACCCAATGCGCTTAGGTTAACAAAGCAAGTATGGTGATGTGATTTGCCCAGGTTTACAACACGTTGGCCGTAGCGGGGCTCGAGTCACAACCTTTGGATTATAAATCCTGCACTAGACCACACGTTACCAAAGCATCAAACGGTGTTTGCGTATTGTTTTGTATAGATTTCAGTCCATACGTTACTATTGATAGTCCTGTGTCACTCATTGCGGCAACAGTTACTGTAAATAATAAACCAGTACATTTCGACAACTAAGAATTCACTAGATGGTATGTCAATTCTGTGTTGATTTTTGATAAAGTATATAGTGCTATAGTAGTATACTGTAGTCTTGTACATTTTGTAAACAATTCTGCTTGGCTTTGCGGCAGGTATAGTTTAACTTCTTAAAACAACTAATAGTAATACCCAAGTTTGTATTTCTACCTACTATTATTGAATACCAACGCAAGGTCATTTACTCACCGCTACTTTTCAGGCAAAACAACAGTGCATAGGTATTACAGAATTTACCGTAAATTTTTCTTAATGACTAGCCTGGGATGTGACCAAATTTCCAGCATGTAAGCCCCTCTTAGGGTGTTTATGAATGTGAGTCGTGTGATAATTGTTTAGAGGGAAAGTATGTATAAAACAGATGTGTATTTGAAATAATTATGATGAAAAAAGATGGCAGTGGTAGTATTATTTGTTTACGTATATACGTTGTTATGCTTAGTGAATGAGAGATATAAGAGTCACGCGTATGCATAAGTACGATAGGTATTAGCGTGCAGATAAGTTTGTAAAAGTGTAGTAGGTATACATGACACAAGGTGAGAGAATGTGTATTTATTTTGGTATTTCAGTATTTGTGTTTAAATGATTTTGCAACCAAAATTGCAACGATTTTACAAGATGCATTGTTCAAATGGGTCTTAATTGCCATAATGCAACTGTTGTGACTTGTTAATTGTCACTCACTCAGACACTCTTTCATTTTATGCCATACGCACAAGAACTAAGATCACGCATTTTGAGTGTTGAATCATTTGAAATCTTCTATACGATATAAGCTAGAACCAACTGTAGAAAGTATTTTACATAAGCCATAACATTAAATGCTAGACAGAACTTTCTGTCCAGTAAAAAAACAAAGGCCGACCTTAAAGGTATCTTATGTAAGTCAGACATTAATTGCAGAGCTACCTTGAATTAAGTTAACTTGAAAATAAAACGTGACATATCATTGTTGAAAAAGATGATCATAATGAATTTTATTATTCTCTCTTTCTGCTTGAAATACAATGTGTTAAGTAATATCTAAAACTGTTACGCATTTTACATTCATCTTTCAGATATTACCTTGCAAATATTCAAAATAATTATGATTTTTGACTCGCTATTGTCACTTATTTTAATTTAAGTCTCACCAATTTCCGTTGCACCTTGTAATTATCTACCACCCTTTTTAACATGTTGATGTCGAGTTGCCTAATGGACTGCCACAAACAATTATGATTCAGCCTGTTAGAAGGAAATCGATTCATGAATGTAGATGCAAATGTTTAGATGTCTCATGGGTGAGGGTAATAGATGTTGCTATCTCAGGGGTAATGGTTACGATTTGAGATGTATCACTACTGGCGGTAATTGTTTCCAGAAACAGACGCTACAAGAATCTAGTTAGAGGTGTGATTTGAGAAAGGTGAAAGGTTACTTGAAACTGGAGCACCAAATAAGTCGTAACACTATTGACGTATCAGCAGTAATTATAATGGTTTCCAGACAGTGCTGCTACAGGAACTATGTTAAAGATGTGATTTTGAAAAGGCGTATATATTAAAGTTTCCCGTACCTTTAAATATGCCATGCATAAACATGTATGGTTGTTATTAGAACCGCGAAAGATTCTCTTAAGGCCCCGTGAAACATTTTCCCACTTTGCGGTAAGAAAAGGTGACATAAGCAGGTGTAGAGTATATACACAGTGCTTCCACCTTCTTTCCAGAACGAAGTCTGGTCATTTTACATGCCGCTTTAAGAGCATACTATAGTTGCAAAACTTAGTTTATTCACATGCTTAAAGATTATGCCATACTGCGAATTCGTCAAATTAAAAATAAGATGTATCTAAATGTCATAAAATTGGAAAAGTAGAGGCAGACAGAGTGTGTATTATTTTATACTAAGTACAGAAATGAGGCATACAAATGTACCTACCATGAAGATAGTTTTCAAAGCTTTGACAGAAAGTTATTTTTGTGATAATTATCTATATTAATTTCCGTACATTTCACCTGGCATGCTAATATGCAGTTGCACGAACCTTTTAAGATTTGATACACATTTTACCAATCCGAGTCATCATAAGTTATAAATCATTTTTAAGTGTTTTGCATATATAATATATTGTAATTTAATATTGACTTTTTGTAATGCTATTTATTAACATGAAGAGTGTACTTTGTTCCCTCCGATTGAAGTTATTATTAGATATAATTCATTACATTTATTGCACAATGTATAAGCACCTACGATCATAGAAGCGCATAAATGTGTTTAAGTTTGACACCAGGACTAAAAATAAACTCCTAATGAATGAATCTTAAATGTAATAGGATAACGTTAAGCCTTGATATTTCCGAGAACCATTAGAAATGCATTTGCAGACTTTTTACATACAATTCGGAAAATGTCGGCGTAATATTTCACTGTAATGACATACGTCTGTCGAACATTTACTCTGCAAAAAGAAGATTACGCGCTCTTTAATGCCGGATCTTTTTCAAGTAGAACTACCGCTAAAGTAGTGATACAGAAGCACGATATACCAGTGTGCATAGCATTATCAATGTCGGTATTTTGTCCATATATTTATTACGGAATTTTTCGATTTTTTGCCGCTATTTATTATCAAGTGCACATTGTACTAAACAACGCATCCTAAAGTGTTCACTTATAATGACATTTGATAAGAACGAGATGTAAATGTTACAAACATTTCTCATTATAACTATGGAAAATGTTGTATAATGTTCTGTAGATAACACAAGTAAGCATTTAAAAAAGAAAACGAATTTAATTAAAGTAGGGATTTAATTTTGTTTTTTCCTTCCAAAAAAAGCATTCTATAATTGAATGACATTCTCTTAATTTTAATTTACCTCTAGTAATATGTGTACATTTATCAGTATGAGAAACATTGACGATAAAGGCATCATGAAACAATGCTCTCAACACATGTGTTTAAGTCTGATTGTATAAAGCTAATTTTCAAATAAAGTTAAAGGCTTTACAATTCACTTTTACAACCGACATGGAAAAACAATGTTTGCATATTATCAAGCACCACGGCGATAGAAGGATTTGATAACAAATTCAGGCTGGGAGCGACCAAGACGGAAGGTCTTAGAGATGTTTAGTTTCAATTGTGGGCACGACAAGGCACCCTCGTGATATTCTGCTAAAGGCATAATATAACATATTTTAACACGGGCGCCCTCGGTTTTCCTAACAAAATTGCATGATTGCATGCTATTCATAATTATACACCTTAGTATATAACCTATACAAGATAATTCTGCTATTCGTCTCATTGCTGCCAAATTTAGAATTTTGTAATATTATCGGTAACCAATAATTAAGATACATCTAAGCTAAAAAATACTTCTAAAATATTTTATATTATGCCTTTGATGTACATGACACAACACTGAAAAACTAAATCTGCAGAATATTTTAAATCTTTCTTTTTATGTTAAATCTTTTTTGCTCTGATGTTTTAACAGCCAGACACATATTTATGTTGAGGTTCATTATTAAGACCATTAAAGGTTCCATCGATTGAATCAGGGATTATGTTGGGGATAGAAAAAATGGTATCATGACGACAGACAGATTACCATTGGTTGTCCGGGTGCCTTGCCTTACTTAGCAAACTTTCATCTCTAAAGAATTTATAGGTGTTTTTTGTACAACAACAATAACAGTTAATAACTGGTAGAAATTACATGTAGTAGCTACTTGTATTATATATCTGATAGTACGTTACTTTTTATGCACTTTTTATTATTTGTAAATGTTTCTATAAATCTACCGCATCAAATGGTTTGTCTAAACGTTCACTAGCTCATAGTACTATGATCATGATGATCAATAAGTAGTTCTCACCAAGTTTCTTTGTATGATTACAATGGCTTTGGAACCGACCTTCGATAGTATATTTTATTGATTAAACATGCTCCTCTGAAAACTTAGCCTTTTTACCAAAGTATATTGATATGATATTTTAAAAATCAAATGTATCTCTAATGTAGTGTTACTGTGTATCATTACTGTCGGTAAACTGTTTTTAAAAGATGCCCTCATCTTGCAAATATAGGATTATGTATGATATGATTGATTCCTTAATGCATTAGTTATGTATCAAACTTAATTTCAAGGCAATAACAACCTCGATATCAATAATGTTCGTCGATTATAGCTGTCTGTGTTAAAAAAGTAGCTGGAGCGTTTTATGTTTTATTTGAATAAATATTTTATATATAAATATCAAAACTTTGGGGCTTTCAGTTTGATTTGAACATCATCAAAGTTACTTTACATACCTGTTTGATCAATTTGGAAATCTCTAAAAGAGTATTTAAAATATTTCGTTCAATAACTATGTACACAGACAACAATCTGAGATGAATTCAACAATAAGAAGCATTCATTTTTGATGACTTAACTATATTTGAATTATAAAATTAAAAAACAAGACACTTTTGTCAACAAACAATACAAACTACAAGATGCATACAAAATGTTGCAGTTAGCTTAAATGTTGTCCTTTTAAAACAAGGTTACGTAAAACTAATGTATCTAACGAAAGATATGTTATAGACGTAACATTCTTAATATGAGGACAGGAAAATATAAAATTGGTGTGATATGTTAGACAAAATAGTGTCAGTGGTAATGGTCTTAAAGTACATTATGTTTGAACAATGTGTCTGATTGCATACAACAAAACAATGTGAATTAGTTATTTTAAGATTTTAAAACGTGAGCATCGCACCTGAAGCGTGATCTCGAGCTGACAGCCCTGTAAGCTATAAAGTATTCAGGATACAATGTTAGCCTGGAAAGCAGGATCAAGAAGAAAATAGTGTTATGATTTCAGAATTAGTATTAACAACCAAATATGTCAAACAATGTACATTTTCAATTTCGGTTTCTCACGCAAACCTGATAACGTATCCTAAATGTATAACATTGTTACGTTTTCATATCTGGCATCATTATTTATTGTTCTATTGTATCGAAAAGGAAGGTCGTGCATACTGATTTATGATAATGTAAAGGGTATCTCGATATCTCACCTGACTATATTATTGTTGAGAAATAATTATCGGTTAAGAATGAACCCCTTTTAATTATTTAACGTGCAGCAGTACAAATTGATATGTTTTTAAATGTGAAATATGTCATCTCACATTACAATTTGTTTAGACGCATGTTCGCGATAGGGATACGCACATTGCATCGAAAAAGTTATCAAGGGTATATACAATGTTGGTAATGTTTACTTTACTTCATTTTTGCTAAGAGTTCAAACGGATCCCACTATACAAATGTTTTAAAGGCAATAAAATTATGAGTCTGAAATGGATGTGTGAAGCTGCATATGCGTTGTATGTGAGAAGGGGTCGGTAAAATTAGTGCACCAATTTGTCTGCAACCACCTGCATCCAATTTAAGACAGTCCTTTAAATGCCAAACGTATACCGAAGTTATTGTCTATTTTGCTTATATTATTCCAAAGAGGTTTATCGTGTAAATTGTAAGGGTTTTGTTAATCAAATTTATTTTCATTCGGCTAAACATTTAGCTACAAAATATTCTCGGTTTTTTTTATAAATGTATAGCCGAATGAAAATAAACTGGATTTTAATATGGATTAAAATTAACCTGACAAACCTTTTTTGGTTATATGAGAAAAATTATCAATTACTATGCCATACATTTAGAATTAAAAGCACTAACAGAAATTGGGTGTAGGTGGATGCAGAAAATCTGGGGTCAGATGGGTGCAGAAAAGGATGTACCTACCCTGTGAGAAGGTGCTTGTGTTTCACATCTGATGTATTCGTTATAGGGTTTACGAGTTGTGTGACACTTATGTTTGCACAAAAGAGTGTGTTGCGTTGCATGAACAAAATTGGTATGAGGATGAGTGTAAATGAGCTGAAGGTGCATGTAAATCCTAACGTGTGTTTAACACATATAATGTGTGCAGCTTATGTATAGTGTGAGATGGTGTGATGTGTCTGTCAGTTTGTAGGAACTTGTGTCTATAAAAAAAAACCGTGAATTGAATTGTGGAATATTAGTGTGAATGAAATACGTACAATGTAACCTGTTCCCGAGGATGACGTCACAGAAATCAATGAAATGGGAAATTATGAGATGTACGAGGTAAAACATATATTAAGATATATAGTCAGAGACATACATGATCGACTTAGACTATCGAGAGCCGTCAGGAGAGTATTGGCCTCGCGATTAGTTTAACGAATTTCCCTTTCATTGTGACTTTAAAATGCTTTTAAGCTCATATCTTTTTCTTATTACTCCGACCTTATGATATGCCAAGGTTTACTTGATGTTTTCTTTTGAATTTATTATTTATAAAAACCTATAAAATGAGATTATGTGGGAGCGTTGAATAAGAGAACGCTTTATACTTTCCACATTTACTCTAACAAAGGTCATTGCAATGAAACATCGCTGAAAAGGTATATCATGACAAAGGTGCAAGAAGTAGCTATTCATAGTAACTAAAATGATATGTAAATCGAGAGTAAATTTGAGAAAGTAGGAAAGAGAGAGAGAGAGAAAAAAAAAAAGAGCGAGAAATATGTGAAGAGAGAGGGGAGAGAACAGAAAGTACATTTTGACAAGTATGACTGTTGAGAAAACAACTTGACAATGTAGAAGCCCTGCCAAAGCTAAAGTATGGATTCAGATTATATAGGTTGTGCCTTCAATTGGTGACTTTAACAAAGGATTTGAACAGGTTTAGTCTAGAGGTTGTAACAAACTTTTGATGAATGGATTTGAGTAGTCCGCCATACTGACAGTATTAAATGTCCTACGCACAACCTCTGTAAATGTGTGCTGCTTGAATCAATGTAGTATCAACTCAATATCTTTCAGTAAAAAATTGAAAATCAAATGTTTAAATATTTGTTATTTAATTATTCGAATTTCAACATTGTATATAGAATAAACCCGTGTAACTGGTTGTGAGGACCTAGAATGTCCCAAAAGTATTGTAAATAGTTGATTGGTTATCATCTTATTATTTGTGACTTATATCGTTAAATCTTCCTTGAGATATTGTTGTATCATATTGTTACTAAATCATATGCTCTTTGTGCAATTTGTATTTCTGCCTTTTGAAGTACAAACGCAGATGATCACTTTAATTTGGAGTTGACTTTGAACTTTTGTGTTATTGCAGATTCTACGTTTTTATTTTAAATGGCAGATTTTTTGACATGCTTGTTTGATACCAAAGTGCCTAAAACAATGTATATATAATTAATATTTGAACTGCATAAATAACTGAATGTAAGTATAAATCGGTATATCGTAAGCTTTGACCAGTCAATTGTTTTGTTTTTTATTTTGTCATGCTATCAAAATGTTATGTTTTGTACCAACAGTCCACATCGGTATGTATAAAAAA
>JAUMTS010721786.1:0-19071 GCA_032273385.1 Ophiopholis aculeata | reverse complement strand
CAAAACAACAAATCTCATCTTTTATTCTCTAAATATAATAAACAGCATGTTGATTCAGTTTTGTTGATATAGATTATACTATAAACTTAGCCAATTTAATAGGTCCAAATTTCATGGACAGGGTCATCGTAAATATAAATCAAAGAAATAACACAATGATGGTTACCAAGACAATAGAGCCATTAATAAAGGTCTGAGTGCACAATAGGCTATAAAGAAATAGACAACTAATGCTTAGAATACAAAGTGTCGCAAGGGCAAAGCATGAAAACAAGCGCTGTGATTGAGTATTGATGATATCAAACCTGACAGTAATGATCATTTAGCCCGAAAGCAGGGTTATAAATTCAAATGATTCTTTTGATACTTGCCATTATTTTGTTAGCCTGTAGATATTTTTTAGTATTCTGTACTTGCAAATTATACCTTATTTGGCATAATTATGATAATTATATAAATCTAATATCAACAAATGATGTTATTTAATGGCTGTTTGTAGCACACCATTTTGAAGTATAGATAATTATTAATATAGCAGGTTACAGTTTTAACAAGGTTAACTTATATACTAATGAATAATAACAAGGATTTTCAAGAATAGATACTTTCTTTTTATACTTACAACACTGTAAATAACTAACTGCAAACCTTCATGACTAATTGGCGAAGTGCAATTTTGTTGAACCAAGTTTTACAAGTTTGCATATAAAAAATCCATGTACATTTATAATTATAGTGAAGAATCATTAAGAAAAAGTAGTACTACATCATGTTTTGGTTTTACTCAATTATAAACACATGTAACCAAGGAAACATATTAACAAGGTGGGGTTTGTTTTCGCTCTTGTCATCAACAATGACTGATGTCTTTGTGAACCTGTTCCAAATCCATTGTCAACTGCTGTACCTCTTGTTCTAGATTCTTATTCCTTTGACACATCTGGACGTAGTTCAGCTGCAGCTGCTTTTGATACGCAATCACCTTCTCCTTTTCTTCCTGCCAATTCTGTCGCTCTTGGTAGTAACGCTTATCCTGATCTTTGCTCTTTTGTTTGAAGGCATTCAGCTCTTTTTTCAGACTGCCAATCTCGCGACGTAAGCTTCCTGTCATCGTGATGTGATGTTCCGGACTCATTGGAGTGTTAGCTTTCATGGGGCCTGTAGTTTTATTGGCAGCTGAGCCGTTGACAAGTTTCGGTCTAGTAATTGTTGTTGAGGACGCGATAGCTTTGGAAATCAAAGCGTTATGTTTCGCAACAGGTGGGGGTGACATCGGTTTGGAAGATTCATTTTCAGGTGAGGTAGACCTCCCTAGCCCTACTAAATTCAACTGACTACTGCTCAAATTACGAACACCAAGTGATATTTTTCCAAGCTTTTCCGTTAACAATGAGTTATCATCCTTTAGTTCCTCCATTTCCATTTTCAGCCTTTCATTATCATCAGAAATCGCCTTAACCTGATTTTCCATTTCATGTACACGTGCACTTTTACTAGATTTATGCCCATGCCTTTTTAAGCGTTCAATTTCAGCATTCAACTTTTCAGCGTCACTTTTGCGCTCATCAAGCCTATCCATCATGCGGCTCATTTCTACTTCTCGCTTTTTGAGTTCTTCCAAGCATGTCCTCTGCTCGTCTTCTCTTTGCTTTAATCTCGCTTTTATCGCATCATTGTCAAACTTACCCTTCTCTTGCATGCTCAAGAGATCTTGCTTAGTTTTGAATAATTCTCGCTCCTTCCTAGTAAGCTTAACTTGCATGTCCATAAAGTCGCTCTCTAGTTGCCTCTGAGCAGGGGTCAACTTACTGCTCTTGCTTCCACCCCTACCTCGCTCCTTCTCCAGGAAGCGTACCTTATTTTGCAACTTTTTCACTTCTTCGTCTTTTTCTTTAAGCTTTAACCTCAACCCAGATTTATCAGTATCACGTTCCGATTGCAATTGTTTCAATCTTTCTGACATGTGAGTTAATTCTCTGTGTTTCTGGGCAAGTTTGTCTTGAATTTGAGCCAACTGAGCAATAGTTGATTCCTTCCCCTTGCCCCCTCCTTGGGAAGCTGCCCTTGCTTCTCTTTGTCTGGCAACTAACTCATGATTTAACTTGTCTTGGACTTCTCGCAAATAGTCCACCTCACATTTCTCCTGGCTCAACTCTTGCTCTTTGTCTTCAAGTTTTTTCCGCAACAAATCCAATTCCTCTTCTTGGACTTTGACTTGTTTCGACAAGTTTTCTTTGATTACCCTGATGTGTCCTATTTCAACTTGGGCTTGATTTAATTCAGCGTCTTTCGCTTGCAATACTTGTTCAAATGAACCTTGTTTAGCATGGCCATTCATATGTCTTGTTGAAAGCACCGATCTTAGATCCATTTCAGAACTAGCGACCATCTTGGTGGTCTGTTTTCTCAAGCCATTGCTTTTAAACTGTCTTTGGTCTTGTTTATCTCCAATTTCATGAATACGTTCCCTGCTGGTTGATTTGGATGGTCTTACAAAGTTTCTGTCATTTTGATTTGCATCCAGGTTTTTCCTGTTTTCTTTCTCTTGTTGTATATGATCACATTTAGATTGCAACGCCTTTCTGTCCTGCTCTAGCTTGTAGATCTGAAAAGAATAACAAAACAATTTGACTTTGGTTATTGGAAATCAACATGTTCTAATCTAAACAAAGTAACTTGAGGAAATCATTCAAGTATTTTATAAACTTTGTTCATCTACAAAGTAACTTGTGTCCAAATCATCCAAGTATTTTTTTTAAAACTTTGTTCATCAAATCAATGTAGCCATGTACTTTACACGTTTATGGTACCTGACAAATTCAGATTAATTTTCATCAAATCCATTTTTAATTCCAAAATTGTTATAATTTGAAGATTTTGATAGGATAGGATTGAAGTTTTGAAGACATGCAAATCTGGCCTTGTTCACAAACATGACTTTGGTCATTTGTGTGTAATTGTTTAAAACTGACATTCTATTTTGCTGCAGTAACTTATTACCAAAACTTGTTAGAGTTGAACAAATTGCTAGGATGTGAACTATGCTTACAATCTCAGATTTAACACTGACCTGTCCCTGAAGTGAAAGCTTGGTCTTCCTAGATCCATCATCTTGTTCCTGAAGTTCTTGTCTTAATCTGGAAATTTCATCTTCCCATCTCCTCTGTTTATCTTCGTACACCTCAAAGATGGTTGACTCATTCTTCTCCATAGTATCTCTAAGCGTGGCAAGCTCGGACTCTTGTTCCTGTTGAATGAAAAAAACAAGGAAATTAAAAACACATCATTAGCTATCATTTGATATTGATGTGATCATCAATGTGCCTGACAACAAATGATTAATTAAATGTTCCCCATCACATACACACATCTTATCACCTGCTCAAACAAGCTCCAATCATAATCCTGATCATCAAGTAGGTCAAAAATATAAGAACTATGCCTTTGCCTGATAAACTGCATTTTAACATGCTAACTTTTCCAACACAGTGGTAACAGGCCCAACATCTATCTACACTAGTGTATCTCTTGCCTATGTAGTTGTACATGTAGCAAGGTACACACACTGTGATAACTACTGATCCTGATGATTGCGCAGGAATAATAAAACAAGGAAACTCAAACCTAATTCTTCTCACCGATGATAAGAATAATCTGGATTAGGCATAATAGACACCTGCCACACTTCATAAATTCCATTCCATGTTTTTTGCATCACACATTGCACTTTTTTTACCAAATACTAATAGTGCAACATTTCTGGTCTAGAGAACATGTCATGTGCACCATGCATAGAGTAATCTACAGCAACAGTCCACAGAGCAAACACTTGAGACAGGTAAAGATACCATCCAAGGTGATCTTAATGGGGGTGGGGGACTCCTGTATTTTGAGTGTACACAGTACTACACACAAATGCATGAACAACAATTCAAAAGATGACACCCAAACACATTTTGGCCTTCTAACAAAAACACTTCTAACCGCGGATGAGAAGAGGGGCCTTGCATCAAATTTAAGCCCCCTAAACAAGTCTATTCCAAAATATACAATGTTACTCCCTTTTTACCAGTTTACCTTTGACAAAAACACCATTTTTTTCCAAAATTTGTAGATCCCTTAGTGCAGAATGTACATTTTGCATTCTCCTTTGAAAAAAAACCCACCCCTTTTTCTGTTTTTTTTGTGTTCATGCATGTACATCACCAATACCCGAGTTGCTTCCCCAGGTATTCAATGACAATGTTGCTATGATATATACCCAATTAACCTTGTCAAAAGTAATTAGTCCCTGGATTTTGTTTTGCCTTTTCTTGGCTCTATTATATTTCCTGCTTTATTCGTAGAAATGTGCCACAAATTATGGTAATTGTTTTGCTTTTTTGAAAATAAAATACTGCTGGTTATGGTAATTTTGTTGCAGCTAACACATTTCAACCTGCTTCTTTATTACATTTAATTTTAAAGGTTTTCATTCAAGTAGCATAAAATTGAACCATTTCAGATAGAAGAATTTGGAATTTGTAAAAATAAATCCAACAATATTCTGCACAGGGATGAATAAGCTGTCATTTTCAATCAAGGCCATAATAATGTATTTCATTATATTCCAGTGAATTTTATTGCATTGGATCTGAACTTGATAATGATCATATTTGCAAATTAGCAGTTCTGAATGAGATGGATATTTCACTTGTAGTCAAGGACTTGCTGTGATTTGATTGAATGGAAATTCAGACGAGATGTGTCACTGCAGTTTTAGGTGCATATCAGCATTTTCAAAATGGCGCTACAAAAATATAAAACAAAGCTCACATTATAAAAATTGGGCATGTCAATAATAATATTTTTTCAAAAACGGTCCATACAATACATTTTAAAATCTCTTGCAAGTTATTTTTGGCAACAATGGAGTGTGTAACATTTGAATTGGTAGTATGTGTACTATTTATGAAGACGCCTTTGAGGTTGAACACCCGAGGAACACCATAATTATTGAAGTCTTTGTCAGTAAAGTTGTGAGTTCAGAGCCGTGCAAAGAAGTGGTAAACATTGGCGCTAACTGGATACAATATGTATGATCAAAAAACCGGAGTCTGCACTTGCTCCACCCATAAGGTCACAACTTTTTTGACAAACAATTTAGTCCGAACAACACTTACCTTAATCTTTTCCCTGAGTGCAACAATCTCTTCATCCTCAATGTCCTCTAGCACGGATGACACATGTGAAGATGAAGATGACCTTTCATGACTATGATGAACTTTAAGATCCACCAGGTGGTTGGAGGACATGCTATGCTGCCCATTGATCCTATGGGCCTCATGTCTGTAGTGGCCATTGGATCCGTGGCCTGAGTCTAATACTGTGATGGATTGACTGTAAGGTCTTCTCCTATGATCCTTTTCTAGTCTCTGATTGTAATAATAGTCTTGATTTTGATACCTTCGGTCATCAGTGTAGCCTTTTTGATCGTCATTCCATGACTGATCTAGATGGTTCATAGATTGCGAGGGCTGTAATTTGTTATAGCGCCCTCTAGAGTCATAATCCCGAGTGGGAGGCTCGTTAAACTGTACCCGATAGTTTTGATGAGTTGGTGTTGCGATATCTTGCAAGGATTGTGCTTTAGTGGGTGGTGCCCGAAAATGTTTTGGAGCATCATGGTGTTTTGATGACTTCTCCCCCTCACCCCTATAATGGGTAGGGTCGTTATAGTGAATTCGCCTCATTTGATTGGTTAAGACGACATCAGGTTGGGTCATTTCCGGGATGTCATCGAGCATACCAGGGGAATCAGATAAGCTGGGTTTAGATGATGTACTGGCTGGTGACTGGGATGGTGATGAGGGCTTCACAGCTATTGGCCGGATTAGACGCTTTTCTTTGTTCTGTAAAAAAGAAAAACATGAAGAAGGATTAGCTTCACTATGCAATGTATAACAGTTCTATAAACAGTGCGCCTAATGATCAAACGCAAGTCAGTATGTCTCCACACCTTCCGCTAGTCAATATTAAAATACATTATATACATTTACCTGTGGCTTAGAAATGATTAAATGTGTGGGCACATGACAGTTAACACTTCATGCACAATTTCAACTTCATAGATCTATCAACAGTCACTGCACACCTTTCGCAGAGACAGGCTAATGGAAATCTACGTGGTTTCTTTATCCATTTGTTTTTACAAAATTCTTTCTGTCAGCATAAATTTAGCTCATTTGTTATGATATATTTTATAATTTCAATATTTACTAATTTAATATCTTTGCAACATATGGCAATGACTGCCAGATGTTCTGTATGTTTGATGGTTTTTACATTCCTATATTGTTTTATCAAACTGGTATTTTCTATTTTATGCTACGTGATTCAAAGATAACCATTGAAGCAATGAAAACAACTTCAATATAAATTGTGGAGGTAATTTTGAAACACAAAATCTAGAGATATTTGACTAGGCTGATGTGTATATACTACATAGTCCTTCCTAATTGTTTAAAACCCATAAGGGTCACCACCTTAGTTGCATTGCTCTACCTCTAAACTTTGAAATTACTGTTATTTAATATTTGCACTGAGCAGGCCACCAATTCAGACCCTTCAAAGAATTTAGAAGCTATCCTTCAGAGAAAAATTCCCACACTCATCTCAACTGTAATCAAACAGATAATTGATGAAAGTTAATGATTGACTGAGATATTCTGTGACCTTTATGGTTCGGCCTTTTTTTTCTCTTCAAAATTACTGGGCACTGATTCTTATCCAATGTATAAAATCTCTTCAGCTCTATAATTACCATTTGGTTACTCTAGATTTCAACTTTTGATGAAAAAATCCTAACACTAGACAACTTCAAAGTTGATAAATTAACCCAACTGAATTGAAAGACAATGCCACAGTGCCAGTTCCAGACCCATGAAGATGAAAGCGGCAAGTCACCCTTGACCTCCTCGAAATTGAAAGTTACTATGCTTGATTGCTCCAGGAAAGATAGGCTCACTTTCCCATCAGTTTCCAAACATAAATAAACAAAACTTCCTTGGCATAGTTTCTTTATAGGTCACCTTTTCTCCATCATTTCATCTGAAAACACATTTCATGGTTAGACTATAGATCTTTGAATCTATCTTATCTCCACCGTCCTAAGTTTAAACACTTGAAAGGACTAAACTGACTACCATAGCATTGCAAAATTCCTGACAAATATGAATTAATTCTGACTTAAAGTCACTCACAAGTATGAAAGCCTAGATCATGACTTAGCCTCCAATAAAAAATGTATTAGCAACAGTCGAAGACAAGGAAACCCAACTGAAAGTCAATGCCAGTTCCAGATTTGCGAAGATGAAGCCAAGTCACCCTTGTTCTCCTCTGAATTTAAAGTAACTACACTTGATTGCTGCAGGACAGATAGGCTCATCTTCCCATCAGCTTCCCAAATATACATAAACAAACCTTCCGTGGCAAATGATGGCATAGTTTCTTTAATATAGGTCACCTTTACTACAGCATTTCACCTAATCACATACATCCAGAACCATAAGACTGTATGTGAATCTTATCACATCTCCATAATATCAACTTTAAACAAACTCTTGAAGGACGGACTACTTTACCATTACAAAATTCTTGAAGAATTTTATTCTAAGCAATAATCTCTCACATGAAAGCACGTGCAAGAATTAAGATCATGTTAGATTCAAATGAAACAGTCACAGACTAAAAGGCAAAACCACATTGCCATTTCCAGGCTTGTGAAGATGAAAGCGGCAAATCACCCTTGACCTTCTCTGAATTGAAAGTATACACTTGACTGCTGCAGGAAAGAAAGGCTCATTTTCCCATCAGTATCCAAATATAAATGAACAAAGCTTCCTCAGCATAGCTTCTTTAGTACTAGGTCACTTTGTGAAACCCTATTTATTTCTACAGTAATTCATCCGAAAAACCGCTTGTGTAACAGGAAGTCCTACAGATGAAAGTGAAAATTACAGGTAAAAACGTTCCTGATTAACAAGCAACTTATCTTTAATTTCTTGAGGTGTAAACATACTTTGGAAAAGGGGCAGAGTGCAGCATACAAGTGGCTGACAGGAGCTCTGAATTTGGGGACTCCATAAATTCCTGTAAAGAGTCAATTTGGAGGGCTAAAATGGGAGGGAGCTCTCCAGCCCCTGGTTATGCCTCTAAGAAAGTTGCTTGCTTGGCAACAAAACACTTCCCAAGTCTTCTGTACAGTTGTCCCCCAACAAATTTGGACACCTTCCTAAATAGTTGGTTTAATTTTGCTTACCTTTTCTAATCTACCACTGACTGGCATAATCCGGGGTGGTCCCCACTGTTGCTGCTGCTCCTCGTAATAAATTGATTGTCCTTCTGAACTAGCTGTATCACTAACGCATGAACTACCTCCACGGTAGCCGCTATCACCAACAAGACTGCTTACGCTGCCCATGGTGCCTGAAGAATTGGGGGAAGTGTCGTACACCCCCGGTGGTGGTAAGACCGTGAATCCGTTCACGAACGTGTTGTATGGGACCGCGATTTCGCATCTTGCCATGGTATGTTGGGCTCGGTGGGATAGAAAAGATTCGGGAAGATGACCTCCCTGACATCAGTTAGATGGGGACTGGTTGCCTGTAGAACAGAAAAAAAGAAAAATACTCATGAATATTTTGTTTTATATATAATATATTCCACATACATATTTAAACAAATTTCTTTCTCACTGTATTTACACGCCACCAGCACGCCACAATGCTGAAGTAACCTAGATATCTTTGTGGAGGAACGAGACTTCCATAAAGTTGACTTTAAATAAATTTTGGTCACAAAATCTCCATCTTTTTAATATAATATTTAGAAAAATTACAGTCAAAGAGAAGACTTAGAATTTGGACTTAGAATTTTGCACCTCCCTTGGTTACAGGCTTCAAAAGCCCTTTATAGGTCACATCAATCTGAATGAAAAACCTTTCAAAATACATGGTGTTGATATAACAGTAAACATGGTAAAAGTAAAATCCCATAAAGAACAATGTTCACAATGGAAATATTGGTGTGTTCCCAGGCAATCCCAACCTACTCCAAATCAGTGTAGATTTGCAAGTGTACATATCTACCACTTCCATTTGGCAAATAATACAGAATGTAAAGATTGGTGTTAATTTAAATAAACTATGAGACTGGAAAGTAAATATGGTCCCTGTCAGCTAGACATGCACCCACTTAATGCACTTGAAGAAAGTGATAGCAAATAAAGAATTCAATTGGGTTTTCAGGTTGACACATTACCTTTCTTTTTTCTTCATAAACCATGGCCCAATAGAAGCACAGTTATCAGAAATATAACTGCACAAAAATGAATTTAAAGGGGTAACCTAATTAAACTAGAGAACCCGCAATGTTATATTGGTTCACTTATGTTGACATTTTTAGAAATATATATGACATTTAAACGTATTCAATTGGAATCAAAACATAGCATGCATCGCATGCATCAAAAGCTTCACATAAAAAGGAAGTTCACATTAAAGGATTATTCTGAAAATTGGCAAAAATGCATTTGATTCATCTCAAATAAGAATAGTAGAACTAGCAATACACCTTTCACCTCAAAAAAGACCAGTAATACACCTTACTCTTTAAAACCATGTTAAAAACCAATTTTCAATGTTTAAAATGTCTGCACTACACATTGGTAGCAGTTGACTTGCTCAACTAGGCCAGGCCACTGTACTGTTTTATATTATCCTCCGCTATTGAGAAACTGATCACTGAAGACAGATTACAGGTTATGACGTCAACATATGATATTCATGATATTAATAATTTCAGATACGTTCCTGAATTCCATTCTTCGAATATGATGGATGATGGTGTTGATAAAATGTCAGAATATGTTAACAAAAATTTATGACAAAACTTCAAGGAAATATGCAACTATCATCATTTTTTCAAATTGATTTTTTTTAATTTGAACAATTTCAAAATAAATTGAAGTCATAGGTCCGTGTGACACTTACTAGAATTGTCTAAATTAATAATCAAGCCAAAACAGATGTATTTATCATTGTTTTATCTGCTCAACTTGTTAGTGTTTTTAAGTAAATTACAGAATTATTCATGGATTAAATTAAATTTCCTGTATTACAATAACTCTTTTCACACAATCGATATAATATTCATGATATGCACATACTAACTCTTGTTTAATTTCAAGTACTTTTACTAGAGAATACCGATAAAGACACAATACCTTATGCTCGAATAATAATTGTTAAAAGGATGCAGAAATAACAGTTATTATCATTACAGGATGAACCAGCTGTGCAATGGCACGCTATGAAGAGTTAGTTCTCTCATGCAAAAAAAATCTCATTCACAATAATTGTGACCATCTCATTGATCATGATCAATAATTAGTGATAATTAATACAATTGTTTGAATACATATAGCCCTTATGGCCTTAATTTTCATTCTGATCGGTGTTAATGAAATTCAGTTAAGACAACTTTGTCCCTGACCAATGAGGCTACTGACTATTTAATTTGATGGGCACGTGTATGGGGCCTGTCTTGTGTATTGTCTAATGATCCAGTAATTTGCATGAAGATGTTAGAGAATATTAATGAAAACATGATTGTAATTAAAATCTTCAGTGTTCACAATATTTTTGACCATTTTTATTATTATTATTTTTGTATTTTTTTTAAAACGTACAAATTGGTTACTATCAAATTGTATGCTATGAAAATTAACGCGTTATTGCATGAGAGTCACACAGAGCCTGGGTATCAGTAATTACGAGTTTGGGTAAAGTGCGAGTTGCAAGTTGAGAGTTGAGAGTTACTCTTAACTCGTACTCGCAAAATACCTTGCCCCAGTAATGACCAATAACTAGATTTCTAGGGTCTTCATATTGTGTTCATTGGTACTGCACACCACTAAAATATGGCTAATTTTGCAATTCTTCACCTATTTGAGGCACTTTAATAATTTGAACAAAATATAAAACCTGTATTATTTATAACATTGGAAATAAGCCCTTTTTAGAGCTTTCTTGGGCTATCCTTGGCAATTGCATTGTTTTTACTATGATCTTGTATTTTCTATTGTATACATGTATGTTACTGTAAATGCCGAATAAGATGAAATGAAATGAAATTATTGGAATTAAAATTTATAAAAATAATCAAAAGTAGCAAAATGGAAAATTGTCTTGCTTTACATTATACAGGAGGAGCCCTTGAGGCTGACACCCCCTGGGTTTTCTTTTCCTGAAAATGAAAACAGATTATTTTATCAGCATTGCCCGCTCACTGTAGGCTAAGGAGTTAGCTCGTGAGATGTAAAAGTTAATTGGTATTTTTAATCCCATTTCTAACGAAATTTCTAATCACATTAAGTGCAAATTCAGCACAAGCGAAAAACCATGCACTAGATAATAAATCAGTGTCAACATTGTAAAGTGGTTTTACACCTGAGAGTGTCCAATATTATGAGCCAGTGACTTTCTTAGGATTCAAGTTCATTTGTCTAATCAGGCTAGCATAATTAGAGCTAACCTTGACAGTCGGAATAATGCACTTTCAATAAGATACAGTCAGCCAGGTAACACCAGTTAACTGTCATAACTTCACCATAAAATCCATGCACAAACATAATGCATGTAAAATCATGTGCAACAAAAACCAATGTGAATTTTGCTTTCTCTGCCGAAAGACCCTTTTACACAACTGCCACTTTTCCACCTAAGTTACCAATAAAAACACAGATTTAGGGAGTTGAATAGCTTACTGAAGTAAGGTTTGGTTTAAAAAGTCACATATCTTGAATGCAAATCATGAAAGCTCCATGGGAAAGTTTTGCTCATGAATGGTTGCCAATTTAGTGGATTGTTCAGGTTCAAATATGTCTACTTTAGGTGTGAATTAAATACAATATGTTGCCGCACAAAGTAACCATTATCCCAATTCACATCTATGGTAACGTTAATAACAGTCCCTATCAGCATGAATTGGAGTGATTATGATTCTATGAACGATGAATGTGTAGTTTCTGCAATTTTACGCAGTACAAATGCACCAAACATTTTGACTTCACTTATTTTAAATATTAGCACAGCTACAGGTATGAAATTGGCACACTGTGAATTTTATCGTTTACCCAAAACACATACAGACAGTGCACTGAGTGCAGCAACCATCATGGCTCAGTTTGTTTTTATTCAGACATAAAGCAAAACAAAAAGTTCAACTTCAAATTCATAGAGTCTGTAATTCTATACAACTAATAAGTTTGGCACAGAAATCAATTGTCTACAATATGTTTTCACTTACGTACTTTAGTATCGAAATTAATATCCAATCTGTAAATCCACATATATCAGAATGCACTCAAAGTTCAAGGTAGATAAAATCTTATTCCACTTTTGAAACATTATTCCAGCATCCATTTTCATTTTTTCTGTATCACCAGTAACCAAACTCCTGCTAATTCTAGCTCCTCCATCAACTTGACCTCCATATTCAAAATGCAGCAATAATTAAAAAGCCAGCTAACAGCTAGAGGGATTATGAACTAGCACTTGACCTCTAATCACTACAGCTTTTTAACAGACTCAACTCCACATGCACAGTTCACTTTTTGTACTAGGGCTTTGAACTTAGCACCCTTACTTGCACCTGTTGAGTATGAAACCTCATCCTCCGGTCAATGTCAAAGGCAATATTGTACAAGGAGGGTTTGTGAACTATGACAATGGACATGAGATTTTGGTAAATGGCCTGAAGCAAAGACCAGTCATGGGACAAAGTGGGTTTTGATCCTCATCAGGGGTCTGTTTGCTCGCTAGAAACTTCCTGTTACAACGCCACTTATTAAAGTTATTTAAATAATGACTTGACACATCATAACTGCCCCTCCCTAAATATGATTGGTTTTCAATGAATCTGAGGACAAGTTCAACAACATCATTATCTGTGTGGGAGGCCCCAAGGGTACAGTCACTTTGAACATGATCTGACATCAGGTTGTGTCAACAAAAGGTTTTTGGTATTCTTGGTCCACATCAGTGTGTAATTTTGCTTTAGTAATGATATTTTTGCCACCTGACAAGTTTGGAAAGGTTTAACGATTCAAAAAGTTGATCCTTACAGCAAAATTTCAAATGACCACTGAAATTTTGCTTTAAACTTTGGATGGGGGAAAACATTTGTTGTCGCAATGTTCAACTGATATTGAGAAATAAATAATAATTTCAGGCCTTTGCATATGGAGTACTTGACTAAGTGGTAGAATCTCATTTAAAAATCAACATATTCAAAGCAGAACCCTCTCAGGTCGGTCGAGAAGAGCTCATTTGTTCATAGTGTACAATACATAATAAATGTTGCAATACAAAATTAACCAACATCCCAGGGGGTTGCGCATTGGGCTCACCATACCCAATAAATGTGAACAAATTAATTAACAATGACCTTGAACCACATGTCTAACGAATGATATTGGTAATTAGTGCCTCTTGCATGAACTTTCATTATTAAACAGAATGAATTAATCAACGAAATAATGTTATGTCGCCTAATCCTGCACACACATAAACAGTTTACTGACCCGAAAAATCACCCAAGCTATAAAAAACAATTTAATCCAAAGAGAAATAAAAACAAATCTTATAATTAAAACCTTGTTTATATTATGGTATACATACAACACATGACTAACCAAGTGGTTGCCTCCCCTTCCTGTTTACACTAATTACAGTTGATCTAGAACCAGCTTGGTTCTCTAAAGCGAAATCTGCTGGCGTAGCCAGCCAGCGAGTGCGGACTGTGTATAGGAATGGTTCAAACAGCCCTGAACTAGGGCTACAGTTGATCTTCGGATTGAAATAGACATCTCCATAACAAAAATCTTGTTTTCACTAAAAAACTGCATTAATATCTGATCAGTTCAACTAATCAGCTACACTGACCTGTTAATTTAAGCCGTTCCTCAAAAACAGCTTATAATTTCAAAAGGAGCCGAGTTCACGTATTCCACTGTTTATTTCTCACTGGTCCACAACTCCTGTTTACAAACAGGAAATGAGTTCAAAAAAATTCTATTTTTCAACCACGTTTCATTCAAAATCCAATTAAACACAGTATTAGCAGATAACTGCAAGAATACACGGAAGAGCCATACGTTCAATAGCTTTCTTTCAATGCAGTAGCAATGTAATTTTGCTATTCCATGATAAGAACTCTAAATCTCATCTCTTCTCCCAGATGTGCAATGACAAATAAACCGCTTTTACCTTTAGGTTAGCATATATAATGTCCTCAAATCAGGTAAATTGTTAATCCACTCCTTGATCGATGTCTCCTGTTTAATACAAATAATTTCACAAACAGGAAAAGCTTCAATAAAAATCCAATCAACACAGTTAGCAGATATTAGCAAAACAAATGCACAAATCCCATATTGTATGCCAGCTCTATGTACACTCAGTGCAGTAGTACTAGTACATAGCTTAGCACCATAGCAATGTAATTTTGTTATTCAGTGTTGGCAATCTCATCACTTCTCCCAGAAGCCAGTGACACTTTTCAGAAGGCACAGATAGTCCTCAAATCTAGTAAAAAAAAAAATCTTAAAATTCCTCCACAAACAACAGCTCCCTGCAATGATTCATGATCAGAATGATAATTTTGCAATCAAATATCAGTTAATAAATTTATTCCAGGTAAAGTAATACTATGCGTCTCATGCAGGTCACGTCTACTAACAATATGAACCCAATCGCAGCGGTACCCAATGACTCAACTAGTGAACTGGAAATCTGCACCCCAGGGCTCAAAGCATCCTTGATGCAGATAGGATTCATTCATTGAGTGCATTCAATTTCACCATTCCCGTAATATTTATGCGCATGCATTCCCATACACACTTCAGGACGTCAAACTTACTACATGTACTCACAAACCAGCTAACCAGAATAATAATCATCCCAGCACTTCACTTCGCATAATTTTTCTAGCACAAGAATTCAGCTCTCCCAATATGTACCAAGTTCTTGACAATACCCCTGATTACAATCATAATGGCGAGTTTACATACACAAATTTCACACTCAAATCACACATTCAATGATTGTCTTATGGTCTGTTTAGCATGGGGACGTACGCAAAGTGTAATATAATCGGCAAAGTAAATGACAAGGCAATATTGCGTATCTTAAGCGCACCTGTGTAAACTAATGCAATCTTAAGTTACATGAGGGAAGAAGAACTTGTGTCATCTTACTGTAAGATGATTTAGTGTGAGGCTAATGAACCTGATAAAGTAAACACAAATAAAGGAAGTTTTTAACTAAACATTATTACAGGGTGTCCATCTGCACACCATGTGGCTAAAGATTTGTAAGTGGCAAGAATGTATTAACCAGTTTGTTCAAGAGAAGATGTTCATGATGGTTTGATAGCTTTTAACATTTGAATAAGACTAGGGACATGGTCATGATGTTTAACAGCTTTCAACCAGAAGATATCGTCACATCTTCTCTGTATCAACCCATGATACCCTTGATAAAAAAGTACAATTGTATCAAAACAACTGCAAGTGCAAGTGACATCTAAAATATTTAAAATATACTGTTTATATCTAACCTACCCCTGGATTTGCCAATTAATTCCATATGCTCAAAATGTGAGCCCGAATAATAACAACATTAGATTCGTGCACAATTTGACAGCTCATTTATTACAAACTTGCATGCATAATTTCAAATGCAATTGTCCTCTTCTTATATATTAATTATTATCATAACAAGCCATTATCAAAAATGTCATTCTTTTCTAAGCCTAGATGTTAAATATTTATAATTGAACTTAATATTTGAAAAAGCATTGCAAATTTCAATTTGCATATAATATCAAAATATAATTACATGCTTATTTAGTAAGTGGTATCTTGAATTTGGCAATCCATTATTAGAAATTTGCATTTCAATTCCAATTAATGAATGGGATAATAATATAATTATATTTGAACCACTGATATGATAATAGTTCAAAATTGAGATTTTCAAATAAAATATTTGACCGGAGTAGTGATAAATTGGGAGGAAACTGCAACATGTTTACAATTTCCATAATATAATATTAATAACAAATCGGCATGGGGACATCTGTCCTTTACTCACACTAACTCGTTTTTATCTTTGCAGTGGTCATTTATGAGGATATTGACCTGAAATTGTCATTAAAAATAGATCCACTACAAAAGATTGCTTCCTCTATAATTCCAGCAAATGCGCAAAAACACAAGAATTGTTATTTGTCAGGATCGCTGTTTAAATAGTTATTAATTAAGTATTATTTATCAGGTTGATGCACTGAATCATTTGTTTTTTTGTTAAGCTTTCAACCAAGAAGTACAAAAATAATGTACTAAAGTAGTTTGCCAATGCAATCCTATGCAATTTCTATTATTTTGTACCTTTTCAACAAGGGTGTTCACAGAAATACATGTAGTGACCCTTTTCTATTGTTTTGTTCCACTGCATTGTTTTCCAATGTTTAAAGGGCTGGCAAAAAAGTTGTTTATTTGATCTTTAAAACAATGGATAATTTTAGGTACAGTCATGATTAGGCTGCATGTACTTTTTAGATGGCAACAAACTATAGTTTATACACTTTGAGACACACTTTTTCTCCAAGACATTTCCTGATGAAATCCTATGGATGTGAGATGAAATATTGAGTCAATAGTTTTGGTGGAGAACTTTGATTCAAATTACAATTTTTCTAGATTTTTCACCTGTTTTGGCTTACTCTAAATCTACATCATGCGAAATGGGGAACGAGTAAAATTCACGCTACAATATAATCACCTCATCTATCATTCGCTTAAATTATACGAGAGGTTACTGTGCCACATCCTGGTCTACATTTGTTAGTTTAATCCAGACCAGAGTTATGGCAAGAAATACTCACCTCAAATGACATTCATTTTACAAAACCAACAATGCTCAAATACCTCTTTCAAAAGGGCCCCCTTTAATAAACTGTAATATAAATATAACATTTACACTAGATATAATAATGTAAACATTGAACTTATCAATGTAAATTGCCAATTATACAATTATTTATATTAATGCATAGTTGGAATACCTCCATTTCAATCACACAGAATACCATTTGTGATCATGCCTGATACAACCTCCATACAAAATTACATTGAACGCAATTACGCGAAAGCCAATTCTACAGGAATTAAATTTATCGATTTCATTAAAGAATTACTGACACTGATCAATTGCACTTTGTGTTCAAGCAGGCTAGCAGCCCTAGGTGAAATGGTTGAACTTTATAAAACATTTCTACAATGAGTTTGCACTGTGTTGCAACCTTTTTGTAGCTGAAAAGATCTATTGCAATCTCCTCTGTAATTGCATTTTTGTAGAAAGCAATAAAGTTCAACCAGGGATGTTCAACTAAAACTGGGTAAAGATTTCAAACAAAAGTGTGGAGATTGAATTCATTTATTGATCAGAACTCTTTGTTTAGCAGCCTTGACCACCCAGATCTAATTTGGGGTTTTATTTATTTTATATGAACTTCTTTGGTGCAATTATTGTCTCAGGTGCAATCACATCCTTTGAGCTGGATTATTTTCTTTGAGTGTCTCCTCTGATTCAGTTTTTGCCAATATTTTTATTTATTTATTTATTCGAACATACACTTTTGAATCAGTGGCACTCGCAAATAGTGGCACTCGCAAATGCGGTGCGTTCAACAATGATACAGAAATTACAATAAAATGACAAAAATCCACCACCAAAAAAGAAAAACATTATGTACAAAAATGGGACTTAGATCAACATCGATCACGTCATTATAAGCTCAAAGTTAAACCTCAGAACACGGGGAGGGCGCAATGCAGAGGAAAGCACCCACGTTGGCGCATGCATCAGAGGTGATAAGATGCTTGCGCATGCAAGAGAGCAAGTTCTGATTAGTCAGTGGCCTAGAATGACAAGGGAATGTTGATCTATGTCGTAAAGCCATAAAAATAATTTAAAAAGCACAAAAAGAATATATATATATATATATAGCAGTTGTGTTTAATATGAAAGACATGTTATATAGTTCACCTAATGAGTATAATTTAAATATCTTTTCAAATTTAAATCAGTAGTAATTTTCTTCCTGGAAATGTATTGTTTAATAAGAAAGGTACTTTAACCCTCAGAATTCGACCGCATTTTGAGTTGCTTTTGCCTTATAAGTTGATATAGTATTGTGATCAATCAATTTCACCTGAGTTTTTAACTCAAATGTATAAAGCTTATTTTCATCATGGGTACTCCCTGCTTTGTTTTGGTGATAATTGAGCATGTTAAAATATTGTTTCTTACATACGTAATGACCAACTTTATATGGTACAAAATCCCCTAAAACTACTGAGTTATCAATTTGTCAAATGGGTTGTAATTTTTTTGTCATTTAACATGTTTGGCAAATTTTCTTATAAATATATGTTTCATGGAAGTCATCTAAATGTTGTAAAATATGTAGGGTATACTTTTAAGTATAAATATATATTATCAAACAATCTTAAGAGTACAAAATCTTAATATCAAATAGTTTTTAGCACATTTTAAAGCTCAATTTCATCACCAAAAAAAAAAAAAATTCAGTAATCAAATTTGAATCTGAGTTGTTGAGATTACTTAATAGATCTTGTTTACTGTTACATTAAGAATGTGACTTTGAATGAAGTATTTAAAGTTGGCTTACAGAGCAGAATGGGGATATTTGTTAAATTGTTATAGTTGGTGATTGATTTCTTAATCTCATGAGCACTAACATTAACCAGTCTTGTTTGATAATAAATATCATTGGTTCAGTTGAAAAAAACAATTACAGTAAATTTAATTTATTATTTTGTATGAATGAAATGGGAGCACCGTTTGCTGGTATGATACAAAGTGTGAATGAGCAGCCTTATGAAGACAGGAAGAACAGTTGACGTCCTTTAGAATTGTCCAAAGTATCGGATCAGTTTGTATT
>JAUMTS010721675.1:0-11800 GCA_032273385.1 Ophiopholis aculeata | reverse complement strand
ACCTTCATGCCTTAAAATAAAGCACCTGTTGATCATACGTAAAAACGTAAATGTAGTTATGTTTATTAAATTATGTGTCATGAATACGATTTCAGACTCAAACTGACCACAAAGCATTGAAACGCATTCTTATAAAGTTTTGTTTTTGTTTTTAAGATAAATATAGAGAATATCTAATTAAAATCAACATATCCACCAGCGATATTTTTCAAGGCTGTAAAAAAACACGTTTTAAGACAGAGCGCATTAGCTGTGACTAAGTAATAATGTACGGGTGTATTGAATTGTCGTATACTACATTCATGAAACACTCGTGCCCTTACTGATCAGACACATTATTAAGGATCAATCAGTCAATCCGGTAATTCAATCTTCACAAATCTTTACAAAGTGCATCGTCATTCCTGAATGCTGAAAACCTTAAAATACTTGAAAAACTTCCGCAAAAAAGGGTTCTACTTCTGAATAACTTCCCTTTAAGAACACAATCTCGCGTATTTCAAGATGTATCTTTTTCATCCCCCGGGTTTTCATCACCATCTTTGCTATTGCCTTACAGAATTCCTTTCTCACTAAGTTGTCCCTTTAGGAAAATATATCTGGTGTAAGGAACGTGCTTCGTTGACGGAAGTATCAAAAAAAACAATGACGTTTGCGTGGCAACCTAAGATTTGATTTGATGAAAAACAGTTCGTGAAAGACAAAAGTGTAGATGTGCCTTTTGGCAATGTTGTCTGCGGTAGCAAACCTGATGATCTCGTCTCTTTTCAATTAAATTCTACAATCGAACTCTACAGTGTACTCGTTGTTGGCTAGAGTGCATTAAGTAACAAAATATATATTTTGTCTTCCGGTCATTTCTAGCGTTTAATTTGGTGGAGATATGAAATGAAGAAGCATATAAATACTTTCAACACCCAACTGTACAAATACCACAAATGAGGTTTATCATGCATCTTCTTGTTATTAAAGAGCAATTAAAGGCAATTTTTGATAGTTTGTATCTATTTTTTGTAAGTGAAAACTTAAAAACTTCATTTTGTAACGAACTTTCTTGAAAATAGGTCTTATTTGCTTTATTATGTATATGCCGATACTGTCAAAACAAGTGTGTGTTGGAATATAAGGGGGAGTGTCCCTCAAACCAATAAAGCAGTTCACAAATAAACTAATTCAAAATGATATCTTGATGGTATGCAACCCCAAAAAAACCTTAATCTTATTTTGAATCTGAATGTTCTCACAATTGCTTTGTTTGCTAACTTAGCTTAACAACGTCAATAATTTTGAATTAAAACAAAAAGTTAAGCCTCTAACATAACTATAACAAAGTTGTATTACTTACGTAATATTTGTGATTCTTTCATTTCAGGGAAACTTTGCATCTAATACATATCATCAGTACTTCAACTTCAAAGCATCGAATTCCGAAGCAACGAATCACGTGAATATAGCGCATTCACATTATGAGACTGAACATGTGATATCACAACCCATCGCCCCACCCAAAAAACCGCATCGAGTAAGATTGAGTCCACGCCTATTTCGTTATGTCGTACATGTCACATGGGAAAAAAGAACAGCTTTCAAAGCACCATCCTTCAAAAACTTCAAACCAGATTTCAGATTTATACGGAGGAGAGCGTTACCGGAAGTCGTAGTAGTATGACGTAATCATATTATAATAATTACGTCATCGCATTTGAATATCATTGTAGTGTGGTTATCTTTTCTCAGGTATGAGATAAATGTTTAACCGCCACTTAGTGAAATATCTACTTTTATGCAAACATATCAAAATATCCGGTGTCTGTGAATATATTATTATTGAACAAAGAACAAAGCACTTTTCCCAATATGTGTACATGTAATCTCATATCAAAGTATTCTGAAAGGATCTGTTTGCTATTGCTTTGCGAAACACACCTCTAGCCTCTTCTTGTATATACAAAATATATTTGTGATGCATATATGGAAGACAAAATACACATACAAAAGTTGAACATTCATTGAATTCGTAAAGGATGATGCATGGTGGGAAGATTGAGTTTGTAGATAATTGACAACAATGGTGGCGCTATTCAACTATCATGGCACTATAATTGCCTAGATTAAAAAATGAATGGATTTCGATAATGGGTGTTACATATTTTTATGGAGTCCAGGAATGAATAAATCGAGGAATACACTTTAAGATCTCTGGTTTGGAATATTGATTGATGAGTTGTGATACCCGTAAAGTGATTTCTGAATTTGACGGCATGGGCGAAATGAAGATTTGAAACAAACAAACAAACAAACAAATACTTTGATGAACTTTGCTGTTCATTGAAAATTGTTGAAGGCAAGGATATGATATTTGACACGTTGTTTGTGCATCAAAAGATGAATGTACCATTATAAATAATAGCATTGATTTGAACGATATGGATGATATATTTTTAGAATCGCAGGGGCGCCTGGACTTCGCCATTATCATCAATACCACGGTATAAGTGTGTTACTAGTTGAGAGAAAGATGTTTAAATGCATGTCATTTATATTATGACCTGACCAATGTGTTAAATCTCCACATTGATGAATCCAGCTTTAAGAGTGTTAAGTTTGTATTTTTAACAAACATACTATTGGACCAATGCCACATCATTAATTCCAAGTAATATTTAAGCTGTAGCTTTTTGTTAGTAATAATATACCAGTGTATGGAACAATGGAATTTATTATTTTGCTTCTAGAAATCATCGCGAGGATCATGTTTTCGAAATAATGGAAATATATATGATTGTTGCGGTCCTATTGATATTCGAATTCAGACATATAACGTGAGGTTGTCTACAACAACTACAAGCTGAACAAAGAAGATTGCCACGGTCTGTCAATGGAAGCTTCGATTTTTTCGTCATTTGTCGATCTGCCAAATGGGACGTTCTGCCAAACGGGCGAAGGTAATGTGATTTTGCAACCGATGCGTTATTCTCAAAAGTCTGTTTTACTCGGCTAACTAAAATAGCGTTTAAAACCTGCAAGTAAATTGTTTTGTCTAATTATAGCTGCCCTTTGTGAATTCGGGAAACAAGGAATTACGGGTTTAATTACCGAGTTACAATTATCATACCTTCCAAATTCTGAGTCGGTAATCAAATGGTCTTATTATGACTGAAAAGTAATACGTTTTCTTATTTAAATACTTAGAGCAAATTGTTCAACACATTTGGTGAAGATAAGTGACCACAGAAATGACTTACCACCGCGTACTTCCAAGGACACAGGGCAGCTACTGAGATGAAAAAATAGTTTCTTAGGTTAGCCTTTGGTAACATGTAGAAAGAGCAACGACACACAGTGGGCATTACACCAGTAATGGTTCTAAATATTAAAAAGATGTAGATGCATGATGAATTACAATATATCTTTCTTTTGTATTTAAGGACAATCAAACAGATCATAATGTACAGAGTTAGTGTTCAACAGTATTATATTAGAAGTCTACTTTTTCTACTCTACCGGTACAAATTCTAATCAATTGCACATGTATTTATCAATCATTGAAATAAAATTGCGATTCCTCAAAAAGCCCCTAGCTCTTCCAAGCGTAATTACAACGAACAGCATGCTTCTTCTCCTGCACTAATGACCTCATTTAAAATGCAAAATATTTTTCTAATGTATTCCAATCGTTTAAGCTTAAAATCTTCAAAAAGAAATGACATGATGATTGTTATTATTCCCGTAAAAATTCAAACGTCAGAAGACAATGTCACTACGCACTTTTGTCATTAAATTTGGGAAATGAGTTGTTGAATATTGTTTCGATGTAGGTAAAAGAGACAAGAAAACCTTGATGTAATAATATATTAAATCTTCAATTCCGTGTGAAAATACATTACCTTAATTCAGTTAAAGTTAGTTTTAACAGAATCAACGCTCTTTATGATTATAAAGCAATTAGATAAAAGTTAATTGTTAGATGTTTCTGTCATTTCGTAAAGTGTTTACTTTATTTTTAGATTTATACGGTCTCGAAAATTAAACCTTATATTGCAATTTTTTAATAGCCCTGTAAGTCGATTGTGTAAGAAATGTATAGTTTAATAACAGCTGAATCCTAATACAACCTAAAACTGTTTTGTAGTGGCGACGGACAATAACATAAGCGCCCCTAAGTCTATTGTGTTTGATTGTAAAATAATGTATGTTATATTTCACAGCTAGACTGAAATCGACCGTTATTAACCATTCTGTATGTTGTCCACTAAACATTGACATCCGTATCATAATACCTTAAAAAACATTTGTGTGTCATATTTATCATATGTATCAGATCTGCCTCTCATTTGACTATAAGAAACGAATGCATTCATTTTTTAATAAGTTTCATCTTACTTTGAGAACGGATATGTGATTTCCAATGTAATTTAGCAGCACGTGGAGCTACGCCACTGCTTGTGTTTATCATTTACGACTGCTTTATCACTTAAGTGCATCAGGGGGTTCATTTGAACCCAACATTTCGTTTTTGTGTGTCTCCTGTTAAAACGAAAAATATGTTACGCAATATGTTTTAAATTACCTAATGTCATATTCCGCAACTTTTGATGTTAAAAAATTCATATTGTCCTTGGTTCAAAATGGCATCCATTTATTAGTATTTTTGGTTGTTTTGAAACAAGCTGTTTTGCCCCTAAAATCTCACTGGAAATGTGTTTTCTTCAAATTTTATGTCAGCAATGTAAACGTATTTATTGTTCCTCTATTATGAGCCAAATTGTCTTAAAAACCACTTCGGAAAAGTGGTTTTTAATTTTTGCCGGCAATTTATTTTTGCGAAATGAAAATTGGTATTTTGAAAAGTACTTTGTACAAGGGGGACCATGTGGACCTCCCTCCCCCCCCCCCCTATGCACTAAAGGTAAAAGACCTTATGCACTTAAGTTATATATCAACATCCACGTCGCCGGGCCACGTCGTAAACGTAAACGGCTAAAACTTGTTTGTAGTGTCCGTAGTAATAATGTAAGCTTATTTTAAAAATACTAGTGTCAGATGATGTTTGATTTATGGGTATTTGTAGAACCTGCATTTTCAAATGAAAGAGTAAAAAATTGTTTATTAAAATTCAGGACCTTTATAATGTGAACTTCGGGAATTTACATATTATTATAGGGCGCAGGTATGCATAAGAATAAGTTGTATTAAAAGTATTATGGATACGGTCCATTAGCATATTAAAGCAAAGTTCTTTATAACGCAACACAGTTATACTTCAATAATTTTAAGTTAAGCCCATGATCTCAAAACAATGTCTAGACGTACCTTGCATTTTCGGTTGATCTGCTTCTGACGGGAATGAACTAGGACGCTGGTGTTCAAGAAATCTAGTTCTCGCGAGACAAAAATCCCTCTCTAAAGATGGGATGAAACGGAGAATAAAGGATAAGAGGTTATGCCCTATGTCAAGGGTCCTTGGAAAGCTCTACGTAGAACTTTTGGCCATTACTGAGTTCAGGATTGTTTGAAACCCACCCAGACATTGAGGCAACTACTAGCTCTACTAGCTGAAGTACTACTGCTCCAAAAGACAAAACTTAGAAAAGGGACATAGCCGGTTCAGCGTATTACCTCCCTTGTAAGGGCAAGATCCAAAGGGGCTCTGCTTAGAAACTTACATTGGTGAAACTGATAGATGGTTAAGAACTAGATTTCATGAACATTGGCGTGCTAGTTTCATCTCGCCAGAGGTCTCACAACACATTCATATCGAATCACCTAGAAACAAAAATGATTTGGATCAAGTAAAGATTTTGGACCGGGAAACCAGATTTATCGAAAGAGACGTGAAGGATGACATCCATATCAGAGTCAACCAACCATCACTCAACAGAGACAGAGGCCGATACAAGTAACCAAGAGTGTTTGATCCGATTTAAGTGTCAGGTGTCCAAAAGGTCACTGATCCCTAATCTAGGTTGTCAGTCATTCTCCAGACGAAGGTTAAAGCAGGATCAACCAAAAGGTACATTGTGTTGAGATCATAAGCTTAACTTCTAATTATTTGTTAACCAACGCAACACAGATGAACTTTCATAGTACAGGTATACTTTATCAAATCTTTGAGTTTATATAGTGAGTATTTTGGTTACTGTTTTTGCACTCTTTAGTTAATATCCTTCACTGGTAAATACAACATGTAAATAATGATTAACCAGGTATAAAGGTATCAGTTATGGGCATATACAGTAGTCGTTATCTTTATTCGCACCTTTTAACAATCATTTGCAAATGCAAACAACATACGGAAGATGTTTGAAAGAGTGACACATTATAAATATGCACGCCACCTTGTAGGCTATCGATCATTGTAAATCTTCACTTCATCTATAAAGCACGTATAAACCTTTCTGCTCAGGAATGTAATGTAGACATGTAGTATAAAAATGATTTATTATGCTTCAGTAGTATAAGAGTATAAACCAAGATACAAATTGAACCCTAGGGATCAAGTTTAATATATGGGAAATGCTCTCAATAATATTCATAATTTATCCCTTGTTATTGCTTATAGTTTTCACCATTCCTGCTTTAAGGTTTTTGTTAAAATGTGTGATATTGTAATTTCAGTAAAGAGCCAACTATTCGTCGTAACACTTCAAAGTTTACCCGTTGATAAAGGAATGTGTATACTTCCTGTCTTAGCAATTGGCGAACAATGTGATGAGTACATTCAAGCAGTGATGTACACCAATGATTTAGTTTTGTGTGGCTTGCTCATGCGTACAATTGCATTCGCTTGCAGCGACTGGGAGTTTCACTGACATGCTAGACCCAAATCAAAATAAATTTCCGATTCCAACGTTAATTTTCAGACGTAAGAGAATCTGAAAGAAAGCGTAGTTTTACTTGCAATATGTTAAGATTTAAAATAACGAACCAAATGTTGAGCTACGTGTATGGCCTCCTATACTAAAGGGACTACGTTGTCTTTCACATTCACTTATGTTTGATCTGCCTGACCATGCTGACACTGTAATGGTACATTTGATGGGGCTCAACCAATTTTAGAAAAACCGAGATACGGCCGACATTTACCGAAGAAGTATGCACAGTGCATATCGTTCTGTATGTACTTGTTTTGGCGTTTTCCAAATAATAGTGAAAAGCGAGAAATCTGTCTCTTTGAAAAAGCCTTTGAGGATACAATCAACACAAGTGAAGATAATCTGATGGTACGTTAGTATGCTAACACCGAGTTTACAAAGAGTAGATTTTCAGATTTCCAACTTCCTTTAAACAATTTATCATTACTCCTTTAAACACTAATGTTCCGTTCATTTGAAGTTTGGATGTGACGTATCTGTGTTGCCATACGAGGCAACTCGCGCGTTATATCGTCCATGATATCACATCCAATCTTTAAAAAGGCGGAGTTTACTAAGGAAACCTAAAAAAATATTTCAATGCGGATAAAAGTTTGTTAAAATTATAAGGAACTGAAATATTATTGGGGTCCTAATATTACAACATATTATGTGTAAGTGTGGTTTCGTTGAATCAAAACCATAGCACTTTCTACTTAAAATCACTATTCGATCAGAATAGCTACCTCAGAGATGACCTCTCAAGCCTGAAATATTGACGTTTATGTTTATGCTTAATTATAAAGAATGCCGATTATCAGGCAACTTGGCATGTGAATCCATTTATTTATTCGGATACTCTAAATTAAGCCTTGATAGTATGCATAGGTTGTTATGAGTTAAGTTATATATTCAATGTTCAGTATTGAAAAATATAAGTAACACGGGTAGTGCTATTGTTAAACACACTTCTTGAAAATGGTGTACCTTAAAATGATACAGTTTATTTGTTTGTTTTTTTAATGTGTTTTGTAAAACTTATAATAATGATGAGGTTTATAATAACAACACTACTTTGGGGGGTTTCATAATTTAATATAAGGCAAAGCTAAAACCGTCTTGATATTAATGTAAGGGTAAATTGACGACACTTTCATGTGGGCAATCGCAAAGGCAGTTTAGAAACTGTAACTCCCAGAGTATTGACTATTAATTTTAATTTCGTTTGGTATTTCAAAATATCGGCATATAAAGGTTATCACTTACTATGTTTTTTGTTCATTTGTATGCACACAGTCATGTCGTTCATTAGGAAACGTATAGTATGCACAAAAATACTACTTTTATAGAACTATTTACATTCCAGTGTTGACAAAATTATATTGTATGTTAGAGAGAACAGACATGTCCCGGGAGACATGTACATGTTTGGGGAATACGATTTGGCTCTTTTTTGTAAATAAGAGTAGCGCAGGCTATGAAAATGATATACAAAAATATATGTACATATAAGTTGCTTTAAATGTTTTAAGTTGAATCGTGTGTGTAACACAAAGGGAGTAGAATTATTTATTTAGAAGACCTTAGCTGATTATGTTATTTTTGTATTCTGATAATGCTTATTGTTGATATTGTTGATAGATGATAAGTTCAGTTATTGCAAGAATGAAAACAAAATACCTTCTGGTACATAATCTTAATTTGAAGAAAAAATGGAGTGTGCCCTATTTGAACACCGAAAAAATATATAATATTCGAATCTGTCAGAGTTAGGTTCCGCGTCCTTAATGCTTCAAATAAAGGGTAACATATCTTGCTAATACAATTGGACTTGGAGCTATTGCACATATCCAACAATGTATGATTCAAATGCGAAGCAAAATCTATTGTTGTTGGTTTACACGAAAATGACTTAATGAGCATCTTTCTAGTAGCTACTGAGCTAATATGATACTGAGCGGATATTGAGAAAAAATTAAATGCATTTGATTGCGAAAAACTATTCTGATAAACAAAATATTGTTGCTAACGATGTAATTCTTTGACCACGGTTAAAGCCATAAAGAATTCCTTGAATTCACTTATACTGTTGTTTCTAATGGTATAAATGTAGTAAATGCGCTCTAAATAATTGTTTACCAGTTTTAATCTCATAATACGCAAGTTAAGAACAACCAATTTGTACGTTTTATGATACGAAATTATAAATGTATTTAAAATTTTCATTTACTGATTATTTTGTTTGTATCTATCAAAGTTTTTAATACAATGTTCATCTTCATCTATAAAACAGTGCTCGATGCTCACGGAGAGCTTTATACAATAGAATTAAAATAGACAACTGTAAATTACTCCATCACTGTTGTGACACGACAGTCTGTTTCGTCCGGAGACTCATCAGGTATGTTTTAAATAAATATAAATTGCAAATATTTCTCTAACATTATTGAATCGGGGTGTTAACGGTCCGATAATTAATGTGCATTCAAAGTGTAATATGGAATAAAATAATTACCACTTGTATTAAAAATAAGTTACGTCAGGCTTTATGCAATGTATCCCTATTGTTAGGTAGTCAAGTAATACTTTCTAAGTTAATCATGTACAATTCAAGGAATTCGTTCGGTATTGGACTTAAATAGGTAAATTATAAACAGAAATTTGAATTTAAGTATCAAGTATGCCAATGTTAAACGTGTGGCCACTGGCTGCTCTAACTTGCTGTCCTTGTGTGATATGTCACTATTTGCAGAAGCTAATTTTACAGCCATGTATCATGTTTGTGAATTATGTTTCTTTTTAAATCTTTTGAGTGTACAGACAAATGTATCAAAGTGTTGTGTATTTTCGACATTCATGAAGTAATTGAGTATAATCAATTATTAAGACTAATTTTAACGAATTTAAACAAAATATAATAAAGCATGTTTAACCCTACTTTACCCACCCCCAAATGACATAATCTGTGTAGTATAGATATTATGTACTAGGCACTACGTTTTTAAACGTTGTCCCTTTTGTAACTGGTCAGCAAGTGCCATACCGTTGGAAATTTGGACTGTAAGCTTTCAACATCATAAGATACAGTATTCATCATTTAAATGTTATGCAAATAAACTCATGCTAAAATGAAATCACAATGCAATGATTTATATTCAATACTTCAAGTGTTAAGATTCAAAACTTTGCGTTGTTATGTTGTTTTTAGTGAACAACTATTTGCATATATTTGAATCAGAAGAAATTGGGGGTTTTTTTATTGGTTTTTTGTGTAATTTAATGAATATTTTCATGCGAAAATGAGCCATCTTTTTGGCCTAAAAATGCCTGAAAATTGTAAGTTTCCAATAATTAAATCCCTTAAATCATGTCTTATAGATTTAAAAATGGAGTATAAAGGGTACATTTATATACTAGTAAGGAAGTAATAAACCAATAACACTGATTACTGTATTTAATTTCATATTTTATTAAATAATCGTTACATCCAATAAAAGCAGTTATTTGCCTTTTGAAATGGGTCCTGTTGGTAAATTAGGGTTAAATTATTATTTCAGTCAAACCTCTTTTAGTACTTGCTTTTGTATTCACTATTATGTATGGTGTTGATAAATACCAATTTGACCAAATTAATGGTTCCTAACGTTTATAAGCTCCGTGATAACTTACTGTATATGTTTGAATAGGCATTTATCGTAGATAATTTGATATGCACGAACAAGCTTGTTTTTATTTTAGAATTGCTAGTGTTTGTGTGTGACATTATTAAGAGGTTTATTATAATTTTTATCATTAGTGTACCGACATTCCTTGCGCAATTATGTTAAATTATGTACATTGAAAAATTAAGTTCATATTGAAATATCTTACAAAAGTACAGAAAGGGTGTGTAATCGTGTGATTAGAATGTGGAATTGAAATAAATATAGACCTTGTTGATTAACAATGGAATAAAAAATAATATCATTCATTTTATTGTTATATATTGTGTGTGTTTTTCTGACTGTTTCTTTTAATCAGAAAATCTTTTCCGTGGAGGAAACTTCCAAAGTTGTACAGCTTTTAATGCCATAGCATCAATATATAAATATTAATTGAACTGTACGATTGGGGCAACACAATTATATAAGTCTGTTTAGGATCTGTTTTTTTATATAGCAACCCCGCGTTGGTTTAGTCTTTCTTTTTGCTTGTTAATAACAACTACTGAAACGACAACATAACCTTACATTTACCAAAAAAAAAGCTGGGCTAACACTAATTCTGAGATTACGAGTTAAAGATTAATGTAGATAAAGCTAAATGAAATGAAAATCAAACACAAAATACAACTACTTAACTTTTTTCCAAAATTAATTAATGGACAATGTATAAAGGTAGTCCGTGGACTTTTTCTTGAAGAAACCTCATGTTCCACGCGCGGGTCACTTTACTATGTAACACAGTTCAGAATAATCGGAACTAGTATTAGCACAATTTCTACTGTATACATGCTTGCTTGACCGTACAAAAGCAAAGAAACCTTAGAGACAGTTACAATAATTATTTTAGATCACTCTCAATAATTTGACATAACCAAAGCAAACCCCGGTGGTGCGTCCAATTTGCAGGGTATCCAAAACCCGGGTTTTGGACAGATGCAGGGTATCTAAATCCCGGGTTTAGGACGAGTAATCCGTTCATGACTCGTTTATAAACAGAGCAACATGATGAATTTTATTCATAGATAAACCATGAACTTATTATATTAACATAATAACTCCACGGATAAACTAACACAACAAATACACAATAAATTACAACACATTATGCGCGTTCATCTTTCATGTAGACAAACAGTAAATTTAGTCAAAGAAAAATCAGACCAGATTAGTAATTGTAATCCCTACTTCAGTTTTTGTAAATACTTCAATCCTTTATCGCATATAACAATGCACATGGTACAT
>JAUMTS010721564.1:0-10181 GCA_032273385.1 Ophiopholis aculeata | reverse complement strand
CCCCCCCCCCCCCCCCTCAAGTATCGATTCTGGTATATAGTTATTGGTTTCTGCTTTCAAAAAATTGACTTTAATTTGTTCCGAGAACTATTTTCAGAGTTCTTGGTAGCAATAGCATATATGTGTTGACATTGTTTGGTAATTATAATCTTTTAAACCCAGGCGGAGTCACGCTCTGTTTTACGGTCCAAAGCCATGTTTCTTATCTGATCAGCTAACATCTTGATCTACTGTATGATGCGCTATGAGCTTGGCGAAATACATCAGATATGCGCTAGATATTAGGGTCGCGTGTTATGTGAACAAAGTTAGTGTAAGCGCCATGTTTTTGAATTCCAAGCCACTTGCTCAGTTTTGCGTCTTAAACGTTCTATATCTCAATTCTATATCATACATTATTTGGTGATAGTTGTATGCTTGTTAGTCATTATGTTACAAATATTGCGATAGTTTAGAGATGTGAACTGAACTGTGTACAAGATTTCATATGGGACATCGTGTCCCAGATTTCCATTGTGAAACATTTGATTAGGCGTCAAACACCCATTCTAATGACAGAATTTGAATACACACACATAAGTAACGTTCTATATCTGTAAATAAAAAATATTCTACATACTACGATATTTTAAAGCATGCCGGCAACTCTTGGCCCAGATATCCATTGTGAAAAAAAGTTATGATTATTAAACACCAATTATGCCGTCAACCATGAGCGCAATGATGACATATCCTAGAGTAGAGTTAATGAGTACTTTGCAAGAATAAAACCACATGGATTTGTATCACCCAATCATTTTTATATGTTTCTTAGGTAAAGTTACCGGTAAGGGTAACGTTTCGTTTCTGAAAGTCGCAAACAATTGTATAAAACTTGAAATATATAAAAGCATGTCTAAATGAAAACAAAACAACAATACATTTGTTAGACAACTTAATAATCAGGTCTTTTGAAATGTTTGCATGTTTTGGTACCTTACTTCAAGTAATAATTGCAAAAAGTGCTATTTTATAAAAAGTATTCAATTGAAACAAATTCAGAAACAAGCTATATCACACGACCAATGTTATGCAAATTATATAAAAATAACAGTAATATTTATCCAAACCAACATAAAAAAGTGAAAAAGTCAGGGTAGGGTACTTTACATGTAGATATATTAAATTAACTTATGATACCAAAACAAAACGCATAAGAATTGTATTATGCTGAGAGTGCAATCTGCTTAGAGTGTAATATCTCAGCTTAAAATTTGTTATACGTATTATGGATAATACAGCTTCGAAACTTTTCAAACACTGCAAGCAGAGGAGGTTTTGAAATGAGAACAACACCAGTCCTGTTTCCATCTGTTCTATTCAAATATACATAATAGTATACTCGTTCTTATTCATCATTCTCACTTTACTCGTCAGGTAAATTTCTCAGAAATCGATGACATCAATATTAAACACAGCCTTAATGGCTGTAGAATGGGTGGAAACATTTCTACTTAAAATGACCAAACCGTGATTTGCACTGTTTATTTTATAATTATATTTTATCAAATGTGGCTTATTACTGTATACATCATGAAAGATCAGTTCAAAAATCTTAGAAATGTCCTTTTGTTCAAGTATTGTTATATGGAAAGCACAAAATAGCGTCTTCAAAGATTGTTATTAACATTTTTTTATGTTGTTGTTTTTTCCAAGCGGTTCAAGAATTTAGAAATGCAGAAAATATTAGTATTTGAAATTCCACTGCAAATATTGCTCACTCTCTTGACTTCATTTGATTCCCACTCAGGCGTGATTTAAAGTAACGACTTAGAAAACTTCTCTTAAATCATTGTCTGAATTTTAAAACTTCAATTCATGACCTAGTGAACAAACAGCACCTCCGTAATAGTTGTAATATTTGCCTTGAACTCTTAATTACTAATGTACATGTACATGTCAAGAACATTTTATGCGGGCTCATTCTAAAAAGAAAGAATGCAAAATTAGCATTCTGTCATTAACGGTGGAAAGAATTAAACTAGTGCGTCACCCCTTATACATGTATATATCTAACTGTTTTTAAAGGTGGTTGACTACCGAACTTTTCTAATTTGGTCAGAAGAATCAAAGGCCAAAAATAAAGGCTCCATTACATACAGCAGTCATTTTATGTCACTCAATCGTAAACTTAACATTTCTTCGAGGGATGTTACCAAATTCTGTAGAAGAAACAAGTCCACGAAATGAAAGGTGACTTTAAACAACAACAAGTTGTTTCAAGTACAATCGCTACAATCAACATACGCTGTCTATGTTTGCTACAATCAACATTCAGTTTTTACTTAAGAAACTAAGACAGTGGTTCTCGGTTAAATACGATAAATAAACATAGAATAATTGTTTATTAGTTAATCCACCAATTACTACCCACAGAATACTTGTGCAATTACCAACAAATTAAAGTACCCTTGACTATCCAAAACGAATTAGACATTTATTTTACTTTACAATGTTTACTACGTATTTACATTAATTTTACTCTCTTTTAAACTTCCTAGCGATTTAGGAAATATACGACTCCAAATGATAGTTGGTGCAGTGTTGTGTCATTGCAGTGTTGTGTTGTTATCAAAACAATACTGTAAAAGCTAATTATGTCATGGCAGTTTGCTGTTTTGGAACTTTAGAAAATATGCATAATTTGTAATAGGCTCATTAATCATGAATAGTAGCACAATAATAATTGAAAAAAACAAACAAAAAACACATTATTGTAAGGCTGCACCTTGCTTTTGTTCATAACACATTATTTGTAATTAATATTTACAACGTATATTTGAGATGACCTTAAAATAAGCTTGTCCCAAGCACGTCAAGTTATTATATTTTAGTTTCATTTATCCTTAGGGTAGGTACTTTAAGATAAGAACCATTAAAATACATCTGCCTTCTAGTAAAAGATCAAGTTAAATTCAACGGTAGCTTTATTGGACGTTTACCAACTATTTATGTCTAGTAACAAGCTTAAATCGAAAATAAAATCGTTAAAATAAAATAGTACAATGAAAAGTCATTTCTTAGGTTGTATAAAGCAATCCCTTATGATGCTTACAGATATTAAAAACATTTTACCTTGGTTCATTCTGAAATAAAGAACACAACATATTTGTCCATTATTGTTTTATACATATTCCCCAACCCGTTCTAGACCCCATATATAGTTAACCATCGTCTTCCCAGATGGCGGGGGGGGGGATGCTTTCCCCAATGCTAAAAAATGCTGAAACTTACCGTAAATCGACATTAGGTAATCCCGTTGACATCCTATTCTACTATTTTAGCGAGAACAAATCTCAGACCAAGCACCTTAACCGGGTTCAGGGTAGGCCGTCAAAGTCGGAGGTTGATTGGGGTGGGGGGTCGACGAAGCCTCATTAGACTTTACCGTTTAACAAAACATCCTCTAACAGTAACATTTGTGATAGTCGTGAGATAAAACTTGATAATGAGGTAGATTTTGTGATTTCCTTTCACATTTTGGTAAAAAATCTGGTAACAAAAAAGCAAAAAAATAAGATTTAAAATAAGTTTTTCCCAATTGTTGAGGGCGCCCTTGCAATATGACGTCATAGTAGCAAGGTGCCGGGTATATTGGTACTTTTTTGGTATCCCTCGATAGGGGAGGTCCATACTTATCCATTGATACCAAATGTAACATCATGGGGGGTTCGTATCGAAAATCTAGGGAGGGGTGGCACCCCACCCCCTCTTGGGCAATCGTGTTACAACAAAATAGCCTCTGTAGACGAGTGCTAAACCCCTTTGCTTTCTTCTTTGGTTTCTTTCCATATTTGTATTCCTTCTTGTTAAGGTCTGTTTAGCTCTTGGGCCCATGGATATGGCCCACGCAAACCGCCCGTTCGTTTTGGCTTTGATTTGTATAAGTTTTATACATAATTCAAAATGAAATATGTAGAACACTAGGGAAGCTTTAAAGAATTCGTAATTGTTAATTTATTGAAACCTAAATAAATGTGAATTTATTAACACAACTTATAACTGTCAATTTAAATCTAGATGTAAATTTCTCCCTAAATATAACAGTTAGTTAAATAATTTGATAAGTATTAAAGCTCATAAGCAGTATGTAAGAGCTGCTAAAAGGTTTTAAGTGTTTTAAAAAGCAATCTACTTGTAGATTATTTAACCTTTCTGTATAGAATATTCAGAGAATTGCTAAAGAAGCAAAAGCTACGTGAAAATATATAAATAGCACTTGCAACATTATTCTCTTATTAATGCACAAAGTCGAATGTTTAATTTCACTTGATGTTTGTGTGGATTTTGAAGTACTAGCTGTCTTCTTATCTTCTCAATATAAATTTATTCTTTTTTACGTTTAGTATTTACTTTTCATGTTTGTGGTATTCTATGTATGTGTGATAATGCATTGAATTATTACCCTTTAGAATTGATAACAATGTGTGTTCGTAGTTCACCCACTTAATTCTCTAATAGAAAGTAAAGAAATCCGTTATATGTTATCAACACAGAATGGACAATGCTTATTACGTAATAGAATTAGAACTAGTTATGATAAGGGGGACCTGTGTTCTTGCAAAGTGTAATCCCGTTCGATTTTTCCTTTATCTTACCCTAATAACGTTATTCTTGGGCCCATGAATATTGCCCGCTCATGCCACCCGTTCGCTACGATCTTGGGTTCGACTGATACAACAACCACACAATGGCTGTATACATAGTTTTGAGTTGAACAAGTTGTATACACATCGTAAACGTAACTGATAACTTGAAGTGCACTGGAAAGATTTGAAAAGATCATAATTTTATTTTGGTTTAACGAAACCTTATTATTAAATGATAAATGTGAACAAACTTATTAAGCTAGTTATTTACTACCCATAATTTCTCTCCAAAGAAAACAATTATTCAGAATGAAAGTTTACCTGTGTCGGTGTTAAATAATCTAATATTTAAACTTTGGATCACAGCAAGTCTAAACATTAGATTATTATAATAATTAGTTATTAACACTTTGCTAAGTGAACGACCAATAGTTAAACTCACAAGCACTAGTAAGAGCTGCTAACATGTTTTTAAGTGTTTAAACAACCGATCTACTTGTATATAGTAAAATATTTACACTTAAAACAATGTCTTGATAAGAATTTGAAATTACGTGGAAATGGCTATATATAGCACAATAAACAATACTCTAATTTACGCACAGCGTCGAATTGTTAAATTGAAATGAGAGTGTTGTTGTTTGTAAGAGTGGATGTCTTCTCAAACTGTCTAAATAAATGTATTTTGTTTCTATGTAAGTGTTATATTCTCGTTTTATTTGTTTATGATATTTATTCATCTTTCTCGTTTAAACAAATTCAAGCGTAACTGCATGCTTGAGAAATGTAACAGTTAAGTCTTGGGTGTGTTAGACTCTCATGCACTTTCTTAGCAGCGTTCATGTAGGATCATATCTCAATCTCCTTGGTGTATTGATGAGATCAACAAAGCCAGACGTGATAGAAGGAGATTTGAAAGAAAATGGCTTAAAATTTAAAGAAAACAGATCATGATGTTTATGTTAAACAACCCAAGGTCACTAATAAGCTCATTAACTGAACACTCCTTCCTCTAAAATGGTTGACTCTGGGTAAAGAATACCTTTTGTTAAGGGAGTTGCCCATATCAAGCCGAGAGGTTATAAAGCTGTGTACAATTCGTTCACTAGCATGAGGGTTCAAAAATATACTTATTCTACCAATGTTCCTGATGTGAAAGGAAGCAGAACGTACAATACTAGAAACATGAGAGTTATGAGACATTGATGACAAATAACTTGTCTACGAAGATTATTTTTGTGACAGCACTACATTTTTTTTGCGATATTTTTTTCACCTTTCTCTGTAACTGATAAGGTCGACATTTAAATAATACACAGCACGATTATAATGTTCTGAAAGTCAACTGTTTTGTTTTATTCGGAAGTGTATGATGTATTTGAAAATATTACGTCTTCAAAATAATAACTGTTTCCTCATTGCTTTAGTATTTAAATCCAAAGGCAGTGGCTAGGAATTTCCAAGTGCAATTAAGTTTTTAATTTAGCAATCTTTTTTCTAGAATATATGTATAGAACCTTAAAACAAGTTTTAAAGTTAAATGTCACGGCAAAGGCTAACTTGTACTATCTTCAGGATATTTAGCCTCAAACCGAGGCTGGTCAGTAATCAGTTTTGGTAGATTTATTGTGATTTTTCTGATGCCATCAATACAGATGGGCAAAACAACTCCCCCCTGAGATTCGTCCTATTACTACTCTGTTCGAAATTATATGCCTTATTTGTAAAACGACAACAATTGGTAACTTCTTGAAATTTGCCATTGGGTTTTCTTAGAAATATAACGGTTCCTGTTGTAAAATCCTACATCAAGAACTGGTGCTGAGCCTTATCATTTAATCCATCCCCGTGTTTATTAAAACGCATTTTATGGTTGGTACTTTTTATACAGTATTAAATATGTAATAACATATATAAAATACATTGTACTTGTTTTGTCTAAATTTCTCTTGATGTTTGAGTTTTTGTTTGATGCACTTTTAAATCCTCTCCTTATATATATGTGTTCTTCTATTCAATGTGTATGCTTTTTTTGCTGAGATAAATCATCTATAAAGCGGTTGTTTCTGTCAAATTGAATATCTACATTACGACAGTTTTAATCGCCTGTTGTGAGCAAGTACTTGTTTGAAAACTGATTATAGAAAATATCAATCCCGAAACCCGCAGGATTGATGCATTTGATTCAGTGACCAACAATTTTGAAAAAGTCGAAGAAACAAACAGGAAACGTTTAGAAAATTAAAGAAAATCAGCCATCTTTTTTCCAAAGCTTTTGGCTTTTGGTTTTTGACACCATGGAATGTGTATACTCTATATTCCATTTGGTTGGCAAATGAAACCAAGCCAGACCATCTGTCGTCTGATGATCGCTTTTTAGCGTGCAAACTCAGAGTAACTACTGCTATTCCGGAAGGTCTATGCTTTGAAATTTGTATATATATAGGACATTCTAACTGAAGGATAATATGTTGCAGCACCCTTTAATGCCTTTGAAACCGAGCATATTAGCACATGTCTTTTTCTTCAGATTTTTTAGCTTATTATCAGATATCTTTAAGAGGTCCTTTCAGTTAGAATGAATAATAGTGGGTTATAGCGTAGGTTGGAAACTCTTAAAAGTCACGGGTAATGGTTAATGCAACACATTTCTATTACTAAACTTGCTGTTAACGTTTTTGATGTTATTACAAACAACGTAATATTTTTTTCTTATAAACCACAAATTATAAAATATTTGTTTGAACCATTTTAGTCCAAATTCATTTGTTTCTATGCTTTTATGTTCAATACAATCTTCTCGATTTTTCAAGTACGTAAGTGGATTTACGTCATCTTAGAATCAATGTTCTGGCAAGATTGGTATTTATTTAATTATAAATAGATAAAGGATACTTAAAGGTATCCATTTATTTTAAAAGTGCGACAGTGCAAATCGTTGTTCTAACTAACCCGTTAGAGCTCAGAAACTGGGGTCTTAATTTTTATAACAAAAAGGCCAAGAAAATAGGATATCTGGAAGTTTGTTTCAGGTTTGTGTAACATAATCATGTGTGTCCACTAAAACAAACATCAAGAAAGTAGGTAGAATGGTATATAAAATGAAATATTATGATTTGTGTTTTGTTGTTTCAAATTGCTAACTAAAACATCATCCGAGTGATCCAGCACAAGTAAATGGATCCAATGTTGTACAGTGATCAAATTGAACTTTTTCTACTTATACATTTTACTTGAATATAGTTGACTTCGCTGCACATCTGTTAAAATAATTCAAATGGTGTTTGCCGATATCCACTTAATTTGGTAGTATTGCCTTACATAAACATTTGACTGACGAAGATTAAAACATAACAATTATATTATAAACCATGACAAAACATAAAATACAAAAAAAAAAAAAAATGTGCCATGACAGCAATATCATCTAAGATAGCTGTATTCAGTTAGTTTAATAAGACTCTAATATTTATTTTTTTAAAGATAAAATAACAAAACAAAACACTGGTTAATGTTTGCTTATCCTTAACCTACCACAACGGTATTGATATACAGGGCAATACGATATAGTTTAAATTCGATTAGTATCTAACATACACGTCTACATCTCCAGGTGATTTGATAAATACACAACGTGCGTAAGAGGAAGTAATGTCATTAATTATATCTTCCATGCAATATATCAATAAATTGAATCTCATGACTAACCTTTGAGTGATAAGTATAAACACAGAAGGCAAATTGCTGAAGTCCTTTCCAGTATCATTATCCAAAAATAACTGTCATTCAATATTTAATAGCTTGACACTGTCAACACATACCAATAAATTCATTTGTTAGAATAATGATGTTCTTGATCCAGCTGTCTCCTGGTGTACAGAAACATCTCCAGTTAAGTAATTCCTCCAGATCTAGCCCAATGTGTCATCTAATCTCGCATTCTCTTAAACAGTTATGACAACAAGACTCAAGCAAGTCACTAGCTATTTGGATATTTGTTGTTTTATTTGGCGTCAGAATTCCATTTAGCTCAGCTTTATTCAATTCTTCAGAACTACTCTCGTGTAACGTGCCGCGCGTTCCTTAGGGGAATATATTTTAAAGTAATAAACGTGGTTCGTAAACAGATTATTAAGTGAACATGATTGTAAATAGAAGATGACACTGTAGCCCTCAGAAACAAAATTATTTCTACATTATTGTCAGCAGAGCCTCATACATACTCATTCTTGCATATGATGTTGCTAAAAAAGTGCCAGGTTTCGAAAGATGTGTTTGTTCCACACTCGCCTGAAATCAAATGTATTGCTTGTGTCATCGAAAGAGCTGAAGTGACAACGGGTTACTAGCTGGTAAATTGCAACCATTTGCGCATGTCGTATGAAACTGTTTACGTTGGATTCAGAAACACAAAAATTGTGCTAGCAAGAATATATCTTACTGGTTACCTTTAATGAGGGTTAACACTTTTATTAGTAGACAGTAAATAATAGATTTGAACCGATAGCGTTCCCAAAATTGAGATCCATTCAAAATATCACGCGACCAATGTTTTGCAAATGGTAATATGCAAATAACAGTAATACTCCCCTAAACTAAACGCAAAAAAGTGAAAAAGTCAGGACAGGGTACCTAAGATATTTTATATTAACTTGTCATACCAAAACAATTTGCAGATTTGTTTTGGTGTCACAAGTTAATATTAATTTAAAAACAAACGATGATTTTAAAAATCATCGGTTTATCAATGGACATTTTCATTACGGCCGTTAAACTAATAATAATTGTATTATGCTGATAGTGCAATCTATTTAGAGTGCAATATCTCAGCTTGAATTTTTTTATTAGTATTGTGGAAAATATAGAAAAACAGCATCAAAACCTTTCAAACACTTAAAGCAGAGGAGGTTTTGAAATGAGAACAACACCAGTCTTGTTTCCATCTGTTCTATTTAAAGATGAGTATTATACCAGCTCTTACTCATTATGCTAACTTTACTCGTCAGGTGAATTTCCCAGAGGCTTTAATTTGTACAAGTTTGATACATAATTGAAAATGAAAATATGTAGTACATTGGATAGCTTTTAAGAGATCGTATCTTTATTTAACGAAACCTAAATAAATGTGAATTTATTAACACAAGTTATGACAGTCAATTAAAAGTTATAAGTAAATTTCTTCCAAAATATAATAAATAATTAAACAATGTGATAAGTAACCGATCAGTATTAAAACTCAAGCACTATGTTAGAGCTGCTTCAAGGTTTTAAGTGTTTTATAAAGCAATCTATTTGTAGAATATTTAACATTGTGTATATAATATGTAAAAAATTCTATAAGAAGCAAACGCTTTATGAATATACATTACACGATATTTTATGCACAAAGTCGAATTTACATTTCACTGGGTGTCTGGACGGATTTTAAAGTACCGTGCTGTCTTTTCAATTTCTCCACAGAAATGTATTTTTATATGTTAGTGATATTTTTAAGGTTATGAAAGTCACTGTTTCCTCCGTATGTGTTCAGACGTGTGAAAATATTACGCCTTC
>JAUMTS010721453.1:0-12139 GCA_032273385.1 Ophiopholis aculeata | reverse complement strand
GAAAGCCCCCCTTTTATTCGTAAAATCTCATTTCTCACCCAAGGGCCGCTATCTTTTGTGATTTGTGCCTCCGAGTCGGGAGGGTACACCCACGTCTGTTTTATATGGTACTGCCCCGGGTCCATCTAAAATCTGATGGCAGACGGGTGGAGTTTCGTGTAAATCAAGATGACACATGCTAACTGCTTTGACAAAGAAATACAGGTATTTAAAATACTGCAATGCAACACAATTTCTACTTATCCAATCTTGCAGATTTCCGAAAACATTGGCACACTGCATTATACTAGCTCTTACAGTTATTGTTTTTATTATATGAATATTAGATTTCTTAAGTGCCTGCTTCTTATTGCCTCAAGATATTATTACAAATTAAATAACAGTTATAAAGAGATTACGTTCTAAATGTCAAGTTAGATAACGGTCAGTTTATGTTATTGTGGCGTTGTTAGGAAATAGGGATATTTTTTAACGAAATGTTGTTCTAAATGACCATTACTCAATAAGTTGATGATTTACAGTAATATTTGATAATGTGTGTTTTCCATTAGTTTCATTACAACAGAACTACATGATTTGCCCATTAAGACTACATAACTGAGATAAACTACATTAAAGGGACTGACCATGATAGCCCATGATTGCCCTTCTCAAAAAAAAACTTCTTTACATATGTCCAGAAGCATGTACAGAGACATACGAATCAAAACCAACAACAACATCCCCGTATAATTGCTGAAACTATGAAGAAAAAAGGGATTTTAGCAAGTTTTGTTCTCGCGGGCGCTTTTTAAAGCAGTGTTTTTTAATTTTCTAAATTTGTAGTTTCATAAAGTGTGATTTTCTTCTTAGAAAAAAAAAGATCGCTTAAAAAAGAAAATGTAAATATTACAACATAACATTATCTTTAATAATGGTCAAGTACTGAAGTTTAAAAAACAAGTAGGTTTTATTTAATAATAGAAACATTCTTCCGAGTTGTTAAAATTAACTAAAACTGTGGTTTATTGGGATCTCATGCACTAAATATGCAATTTATTTAGGCGATGTTTTGTACTTATGTTAGTTTATGCGAGAGTTTTCTAAATATGCCAAAATAATGGGAAGTGTGGACAAAAACGAAATGGGAAATTCAGGATCATGGATAGTCCCTTTAAGAAAATAATCTAATCCAGATAATGCTTTAACACAGACACAGTGGGCATCAATTTACATTACAGTGCTAGTATTTCCATGGAATCATGTTACTACATATCTAAGCTTAAAATTTGTTATCTAATGTATGCAAATTGTTCTCCTTGGTTTGTCGGGACATGAGTGTGTATAATGAGCATCACCACCATATCCGTAATGTAATCCCACGCATTAATGATACATGTATAATGTTTGCACTTGATGCCAATAGAAAAGTTTTTCTTGTGTAAGTGAACCTGTACTTTTAGTAGTCTTTTTTTGCGTAAATAACTTTTCCAACAGGCTCTACGTAATCGTTGCTAACCATTCTACACATCTTTTTTACATACATGAATTGCAATTTGGGGTTTTAGCATGGGCGGTGGGGTAATCAACAATGTGGGTAAAGGGAGGGAAGTGGTGAAATCTTCTGTTTAGCTTTTAAACAATATATTTCATGTGATACCTGATCAAACTCGGCATGTTTATTAGAAATGTTACTTTCATTTTTATTTAGCCAACAAAACATGAAAATTGAATGTTCCTACGATTTTCTTGACAACAATCATTGTTTGCCTATATTTCATGTACATTGTCGATATTTTCCAATTCAACCATGGTGCACCAACATCATGGCGTCATAGTGACATCATACGATGATGATAGGTACTTATTTTGTTATCAATAAAAAGAAGCTACCCATAGCTTAGTCTTGGTTTAAGACGTCTGGCAGAGTTTGTTTTACCGAAAGACATCTGTAGAACTTGGACAAGCTTTACTTCGACAAATTGGGTACACTGTGTATATAAAAGTCGTCCAATTGGTGACATTGCTAATTATCATGTTACGCCGATGATACACAGTAATATGTTTTATTTAAGCCAAAAATGCTGGATGACCTTGACAAGCAAATCTCCAAAATTGTATTTGCCGATGATGATGCTGATGCTGCTGATGATGATGATGATGATGATGATTATGATGATGATCATGATGATGATGAAAACGTTTAATAAAAATAATAACTTATATTGGTATACTGTCATTTTTTAATTCACTTTTAAATTCGGAAAATAATCATTATTATCAAATTCAAAATTGAAATGAAATAAGCTTGATTTGTTTAGGTACCTATAAGATTCGAGTTTCAATCGTGCTCAATAGTATTACATATGTTCTATTTTTAAAAGTCCTAAGGGTGCACTGTCAAAAATGATTTCACTATTTCTTATGAACTCCATTTGCTCAAGGGGTTTTCACGTTAGCTCAAATTACACACTTCAAGTAATAAGTGATGTTAATTTTTGCATGAAATAGTAGATGCAATTTTGAAAGCAACAGTTAAAATTAAAAATGATAAATGTAGACGCATGAATAATTAAGAGACAATAGCAGTGTTTGTCTTAGAGAGTTAACAAGATTGATGTTTTTTCTGTTTGTTCAGAAAGTTTGTGGGTTGTATATTTTTAGTGTAGTGTCTGCAGATCTTGTAAGTCCAAAACAGTATTGATGCTTTACATACTGTCTGCAATCTTAGATTGACAGATTGACACAGATTGACAAATGCACACATTTTTTTAAAATCATCAAAGGAATCTCAGGGACTATAGAACCAACAACTCTGTTTGTACCCAATTGAATGAATTTTGTTTGCGAAGTTCTAAAAATGGGGATGACAATTTGAATTCTGACTGTTTTGAAAAACACATTTCATTTTTTGACATGTCGTTGCACTCGACATCCGCGTATAGAGTGTATTAAGTCATTCACTGTCTGGCATATTGTAAGAGTGTAGAACGATCGAGAAGAATTGAAGAAAAATACGGCACAGTTATGTGGCGCGTCAAAACAACCACATCTGGTCAACCGATGCATTACATTGTGGTTAATTTGGATGTTAACGCACAAGAGCAAATGTTTAGCTTAGCTTAGTCGAGTACAGACAACATGGCAAAAATGCTAAACTTGTTCCAAAAAATTGTCATAACCAAATGTGTTTTTAACATGAAATATGCAATACATTGAGTACAAGTAAGCCTGCTATTGTTTCAGAGAGTGCTGAGATAACCCATGTGGCTTTTGAGAATAATTGATACATTTTCATTTTTTGTAGATTAAACTTGTAGCCAGCGTGTAAAGCATTAATTCAAAATCAAAACCACAACAGACTACGTTTTCATGAAATGATAAATACCCGTTATTATGCGTAAGTGTTTACATGTTTAAATGTAATAGCAACATTCCTTGGTCGCGCGTTATAAAAACGAAATTTATTATTATTTATTTATTTCATCGTTTGTATTACAAACTGATAAAGGGCCTATGTTGAATGTTTTACCATGTAATAATTTTGAGTTGCATTTCAGTTTTCTGACCTGTCTGGAAAAACCATGACTTACAATGGCAATTGGTAAAGGAAAACGCAAACCCCCATTTCTTGACGGCGCCATGTGTCTCGGTAATTGAAGTGAACATTCCTCAACCGATTCTAGACCCCTTAAAGCAAAATAAAATAAGATTGGATAGATGGAAAACTGTATATCGCCCTACTGAAGCAAAATAATACACGGATTGAATACCTAAACATAGAGCTGTTTAACTAGGCAAGAACGTGTGGCTCATTTATGTTCTCCTACTTGATCCAGTGTTAAAACTATACTTTGTTCAGTAATAAATTAGATGTTGATGTATACACAATTCTGTGTGAAACACATAAAAAAGAACATGTTTAGCGTCCTCTCATACGATGTTCTAAAATAAGGACGTATTTATCTAAAACAGACACTAAAACAAGGTTAGACATATTACTGATATAAATGCGATATCAATTGAATTAGCGTTAACTTATGAGCAATTATGACGGAAAGAAATAGGTAATAAACGGGAAAAACAGGCAAGGTAAACCCACTACAGATGGTAAAACACTGCTAAAAGTAACAAAAGAAGTGTACCCAAGCAATACAATCACAATATATATTTAAAAAAGGTTTTAACAACAAGAAAGCAAGTGTGTAAAATGTATACAAATATTAAAAACCAAGCAAAGCCTAACTAATAACAAAAAACTAACATAAACCCCAACTTCCTTATTTCATGCAATTTAAAAGGAAGTGATTACCGCATCCACTGAAATTAATCCGCTGATAAAACTATGTAGCTATACATATATATACTTTTGATGCAAAACTATAAGCGGAAAATAAATAAATTCGAGCATAATTCTATACAAATATTTTGCTACCCATCACTTTTAATTAAACTGAAACATAAACATCACCGAAAAGTGACGAGCAAAAATAAATGAAAGAAAATAGGGAAAACGACAAACAAACAATAAATGGAGAAGAAGAAGAAGAAGAAGATATAGGCTTTAGTTATGTTTATTTACCTTGGAAAGATGTTTTTTCAATTGCATTTAAACCACCACTATTGCCCACGTGACATCTATGATAGATGTCACATAGGCAATAGTGTGCATCCAATTAAGACAGTTGTAATATTACAGATCCAGACTTTATTTCTGAAAATGTAATACTGTATTAAAAACAATTAAAGCTTGCTCACTTATATTTAGAATGCAATATTGTTAAATGTTTTTCCTGCTAGCTCAAAATAACTGGAATCATAAGTGATGTCATGAAGTTGAGAAATTTAAAGTTGCAACAATCGAAATGGTAAGTACAAATACAATTTAAAATATTTGTTTCATAACAACACATTTATATACTTGTTATATCAGTGTTGTCGGGTAGCCTCAGCTGTAATAGTGCTATTAAACGCTACATGCTAGAGGGGATGGTCTCAAATCATTTCCGACCGGACGTTTTTCAAGAGGAAATCTAAGTTTTAAGAGTTGTTTGAGTTGTTTGTGTTGTTTTGAATGTTATTTTATGCGATGTTTTTTTTCTCTACTTCAGTAAGTACGAGTACGACCAAACGGCTCATAAATCCCATTTAGTTTTGTCGTTCTTATCATGTTTTTTTCCAAATAACCATTGTTGGCTAAATCAAACCTATGGACTTTACTAACTTGTTCCCATTTTTGATAAAGTATATCCTTTTACAATAAAAAAGGCTTGTACAACATCGTGTTAGTGCTATTTAGTTGAACAATGTTGCCATACAGTTCAACAGGGCTTTACAAAACATCTGTAACAGTGCCTGCTTTTGTTTGAGTGTTTGAATCACAATGATGATAACACGTTTGACCAGGAAGTGTGTTTTCAAAATGCTCTCTGCCGTAGAGTTTTACAAAGCGTTATTTATTTATTGAACACTTTACATGACATTTAATGAAAAGAAATATCACTAAATATATAATTACGAAATATGGAATGCATGATGAAAAACAACCACAGACACTTTGGTCTGATGTATTCAATGGTGGAAAAAACAGACGAGACTAAATAAAATATTAAATTATAATATATATAGGTACACCGTCGTTAATAATATCGAAGACAAATAGGACAAGTAATAGTTATGTCTAGGATACTTAGAATAACTTTTGCAAAATACAAAACTCTACAGACAGCATTTTCCAAAGCAAAAAGATTAAACTATATAAACTGTTTAAGATAAACTGATTACATCCAGCGCTATTGCTTAATCCAGCAAGACTACTTAAACTTCTAAGTAATTACTACGCTTCAACCTATTGGAACCGGGTATTTCGTGATGTTTCTAGTCGCCTCTCACGTGACCAGTCCAACAGGTCAGATGACAGCTAATGACCAAAGGTTTTGGTCGCAACGTAGCGTTGCTTACAACAATGTAAGTTCCAGTTATATATGCAATCTTATTTATTATTACTTAAGCCGAAACTTCCTTATTTCAGCTAACACATTATTGTTACGGAAGTGAATACCGCATTCCTGTTGCTGTAATTTTTTAATGCTTTATGATAATCTTCCTTAATAAAAGAAATTACACAAAAACCCTGAGTTAGTATGACGATACAAGAAAAATCACAAGAAAGTGAAACGTGTTAAGTTCCATTGAAATATAGACAGAAATAAATGAACAATTTCTTATCATTTTACTGCTTTAAAATCACGATGTCCTCGGAACAAATGTAAATTGACAATAACCTTTGAAATGTTTAACCACAATGAGCAAATTACCATATAACTAACAAAACCATTATCTGTAAGCCTAGTCATGGAAAGGGTTCAGTAAGAATGAAAGATAGTTAATGTAACTGAAGTGCTCAAATATATATTTTTTTAAGTGGGGAAATTTCTACTCTGAAATTCTTTGAAGACGTTCTTACAGACGAATCGTTCGTGACAAAAATACGTTTGCTTTAACATAGCGAACTCAATGCTGAATTAGGAAAATAAAGTCATAAAATGAGATAACAGTGTCTACTACAGTTAACCAAGATGTGTTCTATTATTTCTTATTTTTTACATAACTAGAGCACCCGTTGCACCTTTATTCTCTATATCCTTCAGTACATTGACATCTGGGTGCGCCCAAGTAATATCTTGATGACCTTTGATCCATTTTTAATGTATTTCAATGTATTTGACAAATTTTCTGACCAAATTTGGCATTCATAGAGTGTTCATAAACAAATGTTCATATGTCTGTTCTTATGTGTCCACTGGGTGACCCTTGAACCCAGTAGTATATATTTTAATCTGGTAAATAGTTTTTGCTCAAAAAAATTGGTAGTTGAAGAGACTTCCTAAGCAAATTGACCTGTACTTGACCCGGGGTAACCTTTGACCTAAGCCTGGTTATTCAATCTTTTCAATGATTCTTCTGATTTAGTTTCTGTAGTCACATGGCGATTATAATCATTTGACCTCTGGTTGACCCTGGGTGATTGCTACCTGACCTTATACTAAAGCAATGTATTTCGTTTAGGTCAGTGGTTATTCTCACTAAGTTTGGTATTGGTAGAGTGTTTATAAGCTAATTTGCCTCTAGTTGACATCCGATGACCCCTACCTGACCTTTGACCTCAGTAATATATTTTGTTTCGGTCGGAGGTTATTCGGACATAGGGCATTCCTAAGCAATTTTACCTCTAGATGGCTTTTGACCCACGGGCCCGGCCCACGGGGTCTCTTCGACAACCCGACCATAAACTTTGGGCAGTCGTCCCTTACCACCGTGCCAAATATCAACTCCATGCGCCTTAGCATGACACAACCCATAGCAGGACAGACAGACAGACAGACAGACACACACACACACACACACACACACACACACACACACACAAACAGACTCTATAATCGTAATAATATAAATTATTAATTCAATTAACTAAGTGTAGCCAAATACAACATAAAAAATGAGTCTGTTTTGTTTTCAAAGGGCTTTTAATCAAAAAGCTGCCCAGTATCATATATATATATGACCCAAGACAAGCCAACGAGACTCTGTGGGAGATATCAAAATTGAGATTCCCAACTAAAAATAGTTCTCATTATCTAACTAAGGTTTTGACACCAATGATAGGTCGAGATTCTTGTTTGTTTTCCACATATTTTCAAACCATTGATTCAGATAGTTTTTCAACATATGACAAACATGCTAAGTACCACTGTAGCTTGGGGAAAGTGATTCGTTAAAAATGCTCTGAGACGAGTACACACCTTATTCATTGCTTTATATGAGTTTTCAGTAATTTCCAAATTAAATATGATTTGAATTGAGTTTCCTTGGAGTTAAGGGAGATTACTAGGAAGAAGAATATGGAATAAACTAGCAGAAATTTAGAAAAATTAAAATCGTATTCAAAATCTATAAAAACAATGTTGCTATCCAATAACATTTGCTAACCTTAGTTGGCATATTTAACCATGATTGGTGGTATGCACAAACTAGCTCAATAAACCTGGATCTAGATTTTGGTCTAATTTGGATTAACTGTTGTCAGAAAATGACATTGATTCACATTTCCTTCTTAAAAAAAACCCCACATTTTTTTAATATTCAAATATAAAGTTCAAAATAGTACAAAATGTTTCATTTACATCTACTTCTACTTGGATACTTGACAGAGCCTATGCAGGCTAGTTTTACAAGCACATCATTCTGTGACCTAGAATAATAATGCAAATAAAAGAGAAACTGTATCGAAGCTCTGAGGCAATCACTAAAACTCAAAAACGACGTATTTGAAAAACAAAGAGATACTCAAGAAAGCAACTGAAAACATTGTTGTGATGTTTTAATATGTTGTTTGATAAACATCATGCAAATTAATGTATACAGTCAAACTTTGGCGATTTTCTAAAGAACATCCACTCAGTGATACCTAAATGTGTTTATTTAAAGTGTAGTATAGTGGTGTATAACCACTGTACAAATCCCGGATAGTTATCTTCTCAGAACAGTTCGAAGTACTTGTGGTGACATGTGAGTAGAAGTAGAGAATGTAGGCGCGAGTTTATGAGGGAGAAGACAATGAAGCAAGGCAACATTAGTTCGTGTGCTTCAAGGTACTAGATCTAGGACATAACACACTAACGGGATAGAAACACATTTATGCAAGTAGGTTTTATCATGTCAAAAGATTTAACAAAAATAAATGTTGTTTAAAGGTTTTACCTTAAAATTGGACAATCAAAATGAATTGAATTTGAAGGAGCTACAACTTTATTTAGGTTTGATTGACAGTCGTGTTCATTCTTATTCAGGATGCACTATTTTCAATATCTTTCGGCTGCACTATCAAAAATCTTTCGTTATGAACTCAGTTTGCTTTAGGGAGTCAGTCTTATTTCCATGCTAGCTCAAATTACTGGCAAGAAATAATAAGTGCTGAGTGAACTAAATTATTAGGCAAATTTAAAAAATTGCGTGACTAAAATTGTAAATAGAAATACAATTTAACAATTTATATAATTATCCAATAACAGGATAGCAACACACTGTCTGCAACTAGGTGTTAAAATGTCATTATACATATAAAAGCTCAATGTTGTTTAAAGATGTTACATTGAAATGGACAATCAAATTGAATCCAATTTAAATGGGCTAGCCCTTTATTTAGGTTTGATTGACAGTCGTGTTCATTCTTATTCAGGATGCACTACTTTTAATGTTTTTTGGCTGCACTATAACAAATCTTTCGTTATGAACTCAATTTGCTTAAGGTATTTTGTTTTTTACATACTAGCTTAAATTACAGGAGTGAAATAGCAAGTGTTGAGTGAAATCATGAAGTAGGAATATTTAAAGTACTGCGTGACTAAAATTGTAAATTATATATAAAATACAATTTGATAGCTTTACCTACGTTGAATTTATTTGATATCAGTTTATTTTACGTATGACGTTATTAGTAAATTAAAGTCATATACAGCACAATTATAAAAGCACATTTTATAATGAAGATAATGATTTTGTCAACGGCACTCTCTTTTATGTATAAGATCCTATAGTGGTTCCAGTAGCAATTCTCGTAAATGATTTATATGCTTAAACACATTGCGTAAAACACGGAACCGTATCCATTAACTAACTGCAAAATAGACAAATCAACCCTTTGAAATACTCCTTAAGTTCGGTGCCATTTATACACTGTTACATTTACTACCCAGTTATATCCCAAGAAAACCCAACAAAACGTGTTCTTAACGTTTCTTAACAAGCCTCAGTGTCACACTTTCCTGACAGACTATCCGTCGCACCTTCACCTTCTCGATGGACTTTGACTTGCCTCCGAGCACGATTCAATCGATCATTAGAGGGTGTGGGGAAACAAATGGTGGAGAATTGCGTACCTTGATTTCATTATATGAAAGAACCAAAAAGAAAATAACGAAATAAAACTACAATTCAAACAAATTGCCAGTTTATTAAGTGGAATAAACCAACCGTTATCCAATAATCAATTTAATGTAAATGTCTGATCAACCCTACAGCTCCATGGAATCATGTTACTACATATCTTAGATTAAACTTCGCTTTTCATTGTGTTCTGATACCTCTTTTTGGTTTGCCGGAACATGAGTGTGTATAATGAGTATCACCACCATACATGTATCGTAATGGTGTGATGTTTGCGCTTAATACAAATATAGACATTCTTCGTGTGTTGACAGAATTGTTTGAATGGATCTGCACTTAATAGCTTTAGTTTATACTTTAATTATTAATCAAACCAGTAAGATAAAGCAGGTCAACTCTTAAATCCAACAATCTCAGAATTAGATTTTCTACAAGCCCTGTGTAGTAGGACAAGTGGGCAACACTGCGTAAAGTCTTTTAGTTGTGACATTCGTTTTATTTCGTTCGATTCATATGGTGATAGAACCTTACTTTTATTAAGATTTATTTAAAATGATTGATTGTTTACCAAAAAGATGTATACATTGTTATATGTTTCTTGTTGTGCTCCCGTGAAAAAGGAAATAACATATGTCTTTGATCTATTACCGTATTCGAAGTTGTGACAGTTTACCTTGTTTTCTCTTATTTTCTAAAAAACGGGATGAATTTGAAGGCAGTTTTGACAGTTTTCTATTGACTATGGGTTTAAATATAATGGATTATATTATTCATATATCTTCCAGTATTGCAATTACGATTACTAAAGTAATTATATACATAGGATACATTACAGGGTATCATTGGTATAAAATGAAGGGAATATTTTGAAAGAAATGTGTTTCAAATGTTCAAAATGAGTTTTTGAACACTGATGAAAATGTGTGAGAAAACTTGCCAAATTGACTATCCATTTAGGCTAAACTGCGTCATTTTGATGACGCCTTCTACTTAAAGTGTAAGCCTTAAACTTGGCACAAGCGGATACTTACTTCTTACTGTTTTAATCAACTTAAATATACAAGTATTAACCAATTTTGGTTCAAAATTACAAACTATTCATACTATTTATTATTTTGATGACCAACGTTAACGATAAGTTTCAACATATTAAAGTTGAAAAGAAGTTGAAGTCGGTATTAGAATCATCCTTATCATAACACTGCATCGAGTTAATGAATGATGGAAATATACTCGATATTATATTATACTAACAAAGTTGAAACGGAAGCCGAAAAAAGAAAACATTCAGGATCAGGTTAAACTTCAAAGAACTATTTAAAAAAACCTGTAAATTGAAGAATACTTTGTTGCACTGATGTTTTGAATTTGGCCCAATTATCACTACAGAACTAAACATCGAGAGATTCAGTAACCAACTACATAAACATCTCGTCGGGTTTGCTGCAAATGTGCTAGGAACGACAAAGACAAAAACACAACGGTGGAAAATTATAAACTATCTCCTTGACCTGTGTGATAAGAAACAGAGATTCAGTGATAATGAAGGTCAAAAACTAATAAAAAGCCCAGAACTGACAATAGAAACAACGAAAACGCCATAAAGTTAGATGCGTTCAAATGGATTACAACCAACGAGAGGCGGTTTATAACAAGCATAGTATAATGGCATTGAAAATGGTCAAGGAACGGACGAGACAAAAATATTCAAGTCGACAACTGTTGAACTGGACATCATTAAGTAGTAAACCGTCGGATAGATAACATTTTGAAATACAATACACAATTTTAAAACTTTTCAATTTTGATTTTGTCCAATAAAGTTAAATGTTTGAAAGACAAGAATCCACTCACATATATATTTTTGTCGTTGTGGTGGAAACTGTATACCCGTAGATTGACGTTTTGGGGGTCTTTTTTGAAGGATTTTCAAATAATGTGTTAAATTTCATTCTGTTTACTGTAAGAAGCGACATAACTACCAGTATATAAAAATTAACCCATACTAGAAAAACTCAATTAAATTAACATATTGAATGAAGACTACTCAACCATTTTTTAACGTCTTTTTATCGTCGGCTCTAAGTGTCAAATCACAGCCAGCAAAAAAAAGTCCCTGATAATCACAATTGGTTCATTTTGTACATGTTTATATATGCCATGCATATGACCAACATCATTACTCCAGACATTTGACCAATAAAGCAAGTTT
>JAUMTS010721342.1:0-12141 GCA_032273385.1 Ophiopholis aculeata | reverse complement strand
GGCTAAATCTGTTTTCTCAGGTGCTGTGTTTATCCATTTTATTCACAAATTTTACAAAATTGTAGATTTATTGTCATAGTTACAATCAACTCAACAGTTTGACGACAAGTTTTGTAAGATACTTAAAAAAGGAGAGTGTTAAATAAGAATAATTACCTTAGTGGACAATTTGGAATGTTTCTCCTCAATTGGAAATAATTATCGTGGTGGGCAAACTTGGATTTAACTGGCATACAAAAACAATGCGCTTGCACTCTACCGTATTATGCTTTTTTTTCTCAAGATCAGTGCGTAAATGCATCTGAAATTTGCATAAGATAAATCTTTCATTAACTGGAACTACACCATGTTTTTTAACACTCATGCATGAAATGTTTTTGGGTGAGGGGCAAGGGTGTTTCCCTTCCTGAGTTAGGAAATAGTATTATGGTGATATCCAATTTTTTTGGGCAATGAAATGTTTAGGGTGGTCATTTTTGGGCAATGAAAAGTTTGATTTATTTAGTGGGCAAAATAACGTATTGGCTGGGTAAATGGTCACTCGGTTAATCTGGTATTAAGCTGTCTGGTTCAAGTACAAATACATTACGGTATTTGAAATATTTCTTCAAGCCTTAAGAGTAAAATCTCTAGATTGAACGTTTTGTATTTTTGTAAGTAAATGTCACGTGAAAGTTAATAACGTGTACCCATTCAATATCATATGACCAATTCTTTCGCGCATTTAATGAAATATCCGTTTTCAGACACCAATAAATCAAAGACAATCATCTTGTCCAGTTTGGGCACAACCCATTCCTTAACACGACTGAGTGTAACAGATTATTATGAGTAAAGTTAGAAGGAAGTTTAGATAATTTAATACTTATAGCCAACGTGCATGCTACTCAACTTTACTGTCTTCTAATTGTTACCCTTATCATTTGCTGATACTTCATTAACCTTCAGATTTTGTAGACAAGAATCAAGTGATACCATTTGTTGCTTCAGTTTTATGTTTTCCTAGTATCAATTGCATTTTTTACGTCAAAAACAGTATCTACTTTTAGAAGAGGTCATCAAACCAAACATATTAATTAAGGTAATATGATAAGTCTAATGCCATTTAATTCTGCTCTCAACACAAGGTCTCACCAATTCATTAAGACATCCATCAACGCGGTAGTCGGCAAAATTCAAAGCAAAACAAGTTTTGACCACCTGTTACATCATACCTATCAATATAATTAGCGATAACAAGTCACCTCAAATTAGAACTCTTACAACTTACAAGACGCTGTATTAGAATGATAGAATAAAATCATTACTCAGTATAATTCTAATCTCAGCCATCATCCTCTTACCCAAGCGAGAGGTGTTCAGTGTAGTAGTAATACCCAATTTTGACACAAAACACTTTAATTGTGTTACTGCAATAAGGTTCTTTAAATAAGTGGGGTGGCAGATATCTATATATAGTACACCGCTGCTACCGCATTAAACATTCTTAAGAATGTCTGACCACTTTTAAGTATGATAAGAGGGCCTGATATTTTCAACCGAAAATGTTCTTAATCATAGACGTAAGGTAGTCATTACATAGGTTATTTTGCTAGATGATTTATTAGCATATACTGACATCAACAAAAGTAAAAAGGGCCTCGTGATGTTCCTGTTGTATCACGGCAATCACCCTCTGGATAAGGAAGGAAGACATTTGCATTAAGGCGGTGACATAATAGATATAAAGGTATTCTGTCATGGAAAATAGGCACATGCTTTAATGAGACACAATTTATTACTCTGTAGAGTGTTAACCCTTAGAATCTATGATTTTAGGCTTTAGCATTGTTTATTCATGTAATTCGAGTATTCACAAAGGAACTGAAGTCGTCGCGATCTGGACTTCCGGCTGGTTGAATACCGCGTATGACAATGTTGTCGAAAGCTGATTGTCATAGGCCCTATATGCCTCTTGGTCGACAACATGGATGTACCTTAAGTTAAAGTTAAGCAAAGTTCTAATAGGTGAATATCAATTAGATGCAAATTGTATCGTTCTTTTTTTTGCAAATGCTCAAAGAAGATTCATTTTGACATGTCTTTTTTCATGCAAATGCAAGTCATGAAAGCTGTTCATTTTTTTCTGTAAAGGATCTAAAAATTTAAGTACCCATCCTAAGAACATCAAATAGGGGTTATTAACTCCAGTCATTCAGGTTATTACCTCCAATCGTGACTGTGGAAATTATCTTACTACCTTCTTCACCTGTGCACCTGTGACGGCTTATGTAGCAAGAAATAAGTTAAAGATACTTTAAAGACCTTATCCTAAACAACTTCCACTGTTTTATGAAGACAATTTACGAACTTCAAAGGACCCTATTATAGTACAGCATTAATTTATTATTGGTCTTGTGGTTGAGAGACGAGAGGGATAAGGAAGACTTAACTGTTAAGCTTAAGTATATGCTGCTAGGTATAAGGATAATTGTGTTGATTACGTCCAGCAGAAAGACCTTCCTTTAAGGGAAAATCAGTCATGTTGTTTGTATTTGCCTCAAAATTGCCCGTTTCTTAAACTGACCACAAAGTCAGTTTTTCATCATTGTATATTATCTCCTGGCAGGTTGCCAATAATTGACAATTCAGATCGTCACCTTTTAAAAAAGTTACTATCAATGCATGATTTGTTCCATGTATTTCTTCCTGTAAGCAGGTAAGAGAATTACGTATCATTGCCTCTAGTGACATTTAATATATTCAAAACAATGAAAGCTTAAACAAGTGCTCCTGTTTTTATTTACTTATGTCTTGTGGTTGAGGAATAAGAAAAACTTAACTGTTAAGCTTAAGTATATGCTTCTGGGTATCCGGATAATTGTCTTGATTACGTCCACACAAAAAAAGACATCCCTTTAAGGGAAAACTTGTCATGTTGTTTGCTTGTTTTGTGAAGTGACCACAAAGTCAGTTTTTCATCATTGTATAATAATAAGATAATATCTCCTGGCAGGTTACAAATGATTGACAATTCAGATTATCGCTTTTAAAGTTCGTTTCTATCACTGCATGATTTGTATAATGTATTTCTTCCTATCAGATTATTACGTAAGCATGGCCTGCAGTGAAAACTTCTCATGTTGTTTGTGTTTGAATGTTTGGCGAAGTGGCCACAAAGTCAGTTTTTCATCATCTTATAAAACAGTTCTCCTGGCAGGTTGCAAATGATTGATGAACGGATTGTCACCTTAAAAGTTTCTATCAATGCATGATTTGTTCAATTTATTTCTTCCTATAGTAACATTACGTATCATTGCCTCCAGTGAAATTAACAATATTCAAAAACAATGAAAGCTTACACAACTGTTCCTGATGTGTACGTCAATACGTGGCTAAAAAATTCCCATTCGTTTCTCTTTAACATAGTTGTCTGAATGTATGTTTTTGTTTTGCAATAAATGTGCATGTATTTCATCGGTCTACTTAAGCTAGGATCTTTGTCTATGATTATGTCTGTTTCTAATACACATGTCACTGTCTATGTACGTCTATATCAATATGTGTCTGAACATTTGTATGATATCGACGCTTGAGTGAAAAGGAGTTCGGTTTTGGCGGGGATTTTGTAAGCGCTTCCGTGGATATGTGACAGAAAACCGTCCTTGTTGTGCGCTTAGCCAAATCCTGATGTTGTCAGCCTTGAATGAAAGAATGAGTCACGTTAGGATTTTCAGAGTAAAAGTTGAAAGATTCTGACAATTATTCTTAAAATTATGGAACAAGAGCAGTGTTCGTTAACAAATGTATACATCTAGCAAGCTAACAACAGGAAGTCTTTTTCCAAAACGTTAGGAAATTACACATAATACACATGATACTTGTTCGAATTACACATAATACTTGTTCGAACCCGGTGACGAAAATGTGCTCATACAACAAGTTAACGCTTCTAGCACCCTAATCTTGTTTTCAAGAGGTTCCACGCTCTACTCCAATGCTTAAATGTCAAAAACAGTTGGCAATGTGGAATCAAGGATTGCTATTCAAAAATTTAACCAAGATTGACTAGGTTGAAGATTGATGCATAGAATCAACCGTATTCGATTAAAGCTCTATAAGATTCGATTAAAGCTCTATAAGAATTATGATAAGAGAACATGATTGAAATGAAACAACAAAATACACAAAGTATGAAGAATTATGTAATTAACGGCCAAATGCTGGTCTTCGAGTGTGCGGAATGGGTTTGTACCTTAAATGGGTTTGTAATTAAAAGCCTTGATATAAATGATTTTGAGTTTATTAATTAAGACAATGCATGCATGCAGAGCTTTATATCGATATTGCCAAGAAGCGTTTAGGAGTTTCTCAAAGGTTTTAAATCCATTATCTTCATGAACATTTTCATACCACAAGTTTTCACCTATAGGTGTCGACAAATCTATGACGTCAATCACCCTGGACATTCTAGGATATTCCCACCCTTAAGAGACCCACACCTTAGCTGTTGATTGCTGAATTACAGATCTAAATGTCCCGTGTAGTCTTCAAACACACTTTTCATCGACCGATTTCTGTATTCCAAAGATATGTGATATTTCTTTGGTCCATGGAGGCGCTGCCATCTCCAGAACAACTACAACTATTTTTTTTACATAGATTTTAATTTAACTTTGATTTTTATTCCACAGAACAAATTTCATACTTGAGTGTTTGAAAAAAAATTGAGACCCAAAACAAAAATGTATTGCCATTTTCAATGAGGCTTAAAATTACTTTAAGTGACACAGAAATAATTTAAGAGTTGATATTCAACTTGAAATACTTGGCAGTTAAAGCTAAGCTTCTGTAGTAATTGAAAATAAGGTTCCTTATTCAGACCCTAGAGTAGACACTGATGGTTTCCTACAACTCTGATACAGTTTGTAATCAAAGTTAAAACCATCCAATAGCTTCCAATGCAGTTTGTATAATTATGTTCTCTGGTCAGTCCAATCATATAATGTCATCGCACTGCATCATAACCGACATAAATACTCGTCGACGTATTTCTGATAGATATTTGTATTTCCGGCCTCTCTTCCTTTGCACTTTTCCTTATAAACAAACCAGTTCCACCCTTTTTAAAAATAGATACAGTCTTATTTATTTGATGTACTTCCCCAGTGCTTCTTCTTCTTAATAAATCTGACATGTGTTTAAACATCATTGATTATTCAGTCAAATAATTAGATGTACCACCTTTAACTAGTTTTGTACTCACACGGAGTGTCACAACATTAAATGTGTCTTCCTTTTCTCGAAATTACCTGCGAACCACTTAAAAGTGCAACACCTCGTTGACAATTCAATTTAATTATGATGAAAAATACATAAAAATGCCGTGTGAATAAAACACAAACCAAATATCTATGGCTGCAAATTAATTATGATTACAAGTAAAAACAAACTAGCCTAACTACACCTGCGTTTTCTGTCATTCTCTCCAGCCCCATTCCTTGATACTCAGTACAACCATCCGTCCATATTAACAAGCCATCTAATTATAATCTAATATTATCATATAATACGAACAAAATCACTAATATAAAGTAGTTAATTAGATGACCTCATATGTCAGTGTTAAAAGAGGAAATTTAGAATGAATTCTAATAAACGGGAGAATTTGCGAAGACACCAAACTTGCGAGACGACCGGAAGATGATAAACACCTGGATTAAATTCAATACAAGAAGCTACACGGCAATTAAAAGGATATACAGATAATGCTTTATACGCTGGTTTCAATTGTATTGTACAAAAATGGACAATTGACAATACGTTTTTAAAAATCACAGGGGTTGTCTCAGGAACTACTGAACCAATACCAACCCAGTCGCCTAGGTTAAGTGCTTATATGTAGCATTCTACACAGTTCGTCTTATAGTACAAATATCAAGCACTTAAGTGCAAAACAAAAACAAAAACGGAATAAACTACAGTATTACTGTTTATTGCGTTTATTTTTACCCTTTTATTTCCCTCTTATTTCAAGCCCTGCCATCCATTATACCCCATCCCTAGAAAATTGTAAGAAACATTTAATTTAGGATATAAATTCTGTGGTGTTACGACAGCCACGTAGAGAAGGTTAATAACACAACTTATATCATGGACATGGAATTACTGCTTATATTTATCCAAAAAAAAGACATTCCGCGCAAATGTTATGCACTATAAGTACAATTTATCCAAACTATTTTCATACCCTACTTTTAATCGGAACAGTCAAGCTATTTTAGGTCGGTGTCCAATTTTGTCACTCAACATTGAACCTCATAAGTCAACTAATAAAGCTAATTGACCACGGCATAATAATGCTAATAGCACGCTAAAGTTTACTTGACTTTCAAATCTGGCTAATTGCCAAAGTTTATGGATCTAATTTCGGTAATTATGGATCTAATTTTGGTGATTGTTTTAGAGCGAAAAGCTGTTTGGCAAGACTTTTGGTCTATGTGGAAATTATGCTAATGAAAATGACATCAAGCACTTGTCTCATCAATGTTGTCTAATGCATTTTGTCATTTCTTCTATCAAATTGTCAGAATTTTTTAAAAAATTTATTACGATTTCTTACCGGTAAAAGTCAATTTTAAAACTTAAACGTCCCAAGTGGTCTAATTTTACTAAACACTTAATGACTGAGACTTCTGAAATATATATTCCATTTCGAGAAACACATTCGGCAATATCCTTTAGCCACCCCAGAGCGGATAGATTCATAAGAATCGTTCATCAAAGCACTTTTTGGCTATAATAGCTCACCTATTAAAAATTGTTGAGATCAGATCCAATTATTTAGATGGTACTCACGTATAGAAATATTGAAGTTCCTCTAAAGAACCTTGTTCACCCTGTTCTGCACTGATGCATGGCAATCCGTTTAGGATGGATGGTAATCGGACGTCAACAAAAGGGTTACCGTGAATCAGTGCAGAACAATGTGAACAAGGTTCCTGAGAGGAATCGAAATATTCTTATCTGTTAGTACCATCTAATAAATATTGGATCTGGTCAGATAATTTGTTTTAATGCTTCTATTGGACCATCCATGGAAAAAAGAGTCTTCCATGGACCACCAAAGGCTCATTAATGCACACGGGAGTCAGGGGACTATACTATATTTTAAGCTTCTATCTAGACATCTTTTAGTATTTTTTGTATATCTATTGACGCTTGATGCTATCGTAAAATATATAGCTCATAATTCTTACTAGCGATATTGGTGACCTATTGCACTTGCTAAATTGAAAATTAGATTATCTCAGTTGTAAATTGGAATCTAATTATCTCAGTTCTGTGTGACAAAATAGCTTATAATTCTTACTAGGAATATTGGTAGAACCTATTGCACTCGCTAAATTGAAAATTAGATTATCTCAGTTGTAAATTGGTATCGAATTATCTCAGTTGTGTGTGTCAAAAACACGCCTGAAAATGATTGGCAACCAATTGTCTCAAATGAAGTGCTTATTGAATATATCCTATCCCTGTTAAATACAGTGAAAGGACGGATACACTAAAATGAACCATTACGTTTCTGGTGTATATTTTCTCAACTTGTTGAGTGTTCCTTCGACCCAGGTTCATTAGATCGCTCGTTAATTAATTATCATTAATTAATTGCCAGTCTTGTGATCAAACAACCTGTATCAAAATGATTGGCAACCATTAGTGTCAAATCAAGTGCTTATTGGATATCCTATGACTCCCGGCTACTATTTACTCTACTACTAACCATTGAAAACAACAAAATATCCTAACATTTACCTAGACGTACATAACTATTGGTAATCTAAGTAGATAAGATATGCTTCTCAGTCTGAAGTAACCGACGCTTTCCAGAGCCACCAAAGATAGGCAAGGGGTGGCCTACATGTCTCGAAATAACCTAGTTATGTGTCCTGAAGATGTCAGATATACTCCTGACGAAAGCTTTACAGGACGGATACACCAAAATGAACTATTAGTACGTTAGTCTTACGTTTCTGGTGTATATTTTCTCAACTTGTTGCGTGTTCCTTCGATCGACTCAGGTTCATTAGATCGCTTATTGATTAATTATCATTATCATTAATTAATCGGCAGTCTTGTGATCAAACAACCTGTATCTTGATGATTGGCAACAATTAGTGTCAAATCAAGTGCTTATTAGATATCCTACGACCCCGGCTGCTATTTACTCTACTACTAACCATTGAAAGCAACAAAATATCCCAACAATTACCTAGACGTACATAACTATTGGGAATGTAAGTAAGATAGGCTTCTCAGTCTGCAGTAACCGGCGCTTTCCAGAGCCACCAAAGATAGGCAAGGGGTGGCCTACATGTCTCAATCAACCTAATTATTTGTCCTGGAGATGTCAGAGATACTCCTGACGAAAGCTTTACAGGTTATAACTTGTCCGACTGTGAACCCGTATACCTTATCAACTAGTAAGGAGATATTCTGAATAATTGTTGAGGCTTTCGACTTTAAGAACGACTCTTCAATAAACCGTGTTCTCGTTTATGTCATTGATTTAATTGAATGAAAAACGTAATTTGGGTACGATTTTACATCGTTATTACAAAATAATAATTGAAAAAAACCCCATTTATTAGTGATAAAATTTGTACAAAGTTTCCAAGTGACATCGTCCATTTTACCTCAGAACTGTGAGTGTGAAAGTACATTGCAGTTATAAAATATTTGAGTTAACAAGATTTGTGTTAACGATGTCTCATTTTTTTGGCAGTAATATACATACCTTTCCACTCTTTGAAGAAAGTAATCTCATCAGATATAAACCACTGACATTGTAGAAGTATAGTCCATTAAGTGTTTAAATTCCACTGACAAAGTTTCCATAAGAGGTTATAGATCCAGGGTAGTCAAGATAAGTTGATATGTATCAAATTCAAGAAAAATATCATAAAATCCACATAAATGTTTTTGACATTCATGAAATAAAATTCCAGTCAAGATGAACAGGTGGCGAACATTGCAAGCATTTGATCAATTCGAGCAGGTTGCAACAGGTATACGTTCACTCGTTGAAAATATATATAACCAGCTGCTGATTTCAAAAGCCTTCAGCAAATATATGTGGTCAAGTGAAGGTGTTGCATAGCTGGATGTGCCCCAAGCTTAGGGAAGTCCGCTGGTCTGTGTTTCAGAGCAGTTTCGTATATTGCAAAATCAGACACTCAATTCTGCTCGGCCTCCCGTGTGTAATTCCAATACTCCATTACCCATTTGTAAACCAGATGGCTTCAAAAGAACAGGACACTACAACAAGTATACCCTGGACTCACCTGACGCCTAGTCTCTTACAGATATTAAGTGCCCTATGTGGAATTCATAAAATGGTGAGGTTACTTGTTGAAGTATGGAATAGAGACTAGGATTTAAGTATGGAAAGAGTAGATAAACGAGGGTTGTTAAGTAATAATAGTCACTGCTGCGAGGGAAAACTTTATTTTGATTGGTTGAAAGCTGTAAGGATGTTAGTCTGACTCGCAGGCAGGACGGTAATATAATGAATTCAATAGTGCTTGTACAAGCTTGGCATTATTTGGAAAGGTGCAAGAGACTAATTTGATATTGACCAATCGGAACTGGCAAATGAGTAATAGCTGAACGGGATACATGGTGATTATGCGCCAGTATTCTATGTAGTAGTTGAGGGAGTTACGGCTTCGAGTTGTGGTTGCTGAAATGATTTGAGGATTTACCTGTTTTTAGTTTTTATATTTGTTTTGGAATGTCGTTAACAGGTTATTGCTCGAAAGCATGTGCTTTAAATAGAATGTAGAATTTTATTTTAGTTCTCTGGAACGACTTTGTGGTTTTAACTAACAGTATTTGCTTGAACTGGTTTGTTATAGACCATTCATGCACAGTGTTAAAGTTGCAATGTAATCTAAATGAGTATATACATTCTCTGTTTCTAGATACAGTACTACCGTATAATATCAGCAGTATATTAGAATAATCTAGATTAAGTTGTTGAGATAAGGACATGTAAGAGTTACTGTGTTACAGCCATTTGAAAAACAAAGTACATCGTACCTGGTGCACACTTATGTATGTACAATCATGAAGGTATTATAATACCTTCATGGTATAATCTTGTCAAGAACAAACGATTTCAATAAAGCTGTAATGACACAAACAAATCAGATTTGGATTAGAATAAGCCAGCAGAACAGTTCTAAGATAGTGAAACAAACAAGGCTGAAAATGCCAGCTCCATTGTATTACTGATTACAGGGAATTATGGTAACCACCATACAATCACCAGTACCTGATACAAGTACCTTGCAAGCCAATGGACCAAATAATATAATTTAATTACGATACTAGACTCACTAATAGTATCTTTATGAGCCTGTATACTGAAGTATATGTGTGTATTGTTAACTTGGATTGCTCAATCATTAACTGCATTGTCAAATCTCGGTTTATCCGGGAGTCTATGTGGCTTAGTGGTTAGAGCGCCTGTCTAGTAATCAGGAGGTCCAAGGTTCGAGTCCTGGCGGAGGCGGATCATCCCTAGATGTTTTCTAGGGTTTATTCGTTTCTGCTTGTTATGTATTGTTTGTGATTTGCTCTCCTTTCGCTATCGTTTCCAAATAATATAACCAAACTACAAATGGCTTTCTACGACATTTGAACATTGTTGAAGTATATAACATACTGTATATCTCTTATCCAACATGCCCAAGGAACATAATTGTTTTCGTATGAATATTGTTAAATGTTGTTTAAAACAATGTCAGCTGTAACATTTCTGTTGTTTTCCGCAACAATGTGTGCCTTTTGTTGCACTCAGAGTTGTAACAAGAACTCTTATTAGGATAAACGTTTACACTTCTGTAAAAATCTACAAACCAAAAGCTCTGTAGGTCTTTTCTGTTAAGAATTAAAAATGATTTTGAAATAAAGCGAAACAAAGCAAATAAATCTAAGAAAAAAACTACATGGTACATAAGTAAATCTGGTAGAATTTGAGGTAGTCTTTTAAGTCGACTCCTCAGTGATGTCAGTTTCTATTCATAACCAAATTGCCCCTGGTGTCCTTGTTGTTATAACGTCATTATTGACCTTGTTTGTGATCTTTTAAAAAACCTCATCAATAATCAAGATCTGCGCGGTTTCAGTCTTTTCCGTACTTAAATCTCACAAGGATTTTCACAAAGATAACCAATCTTGATGATAGCAAATTATATACACATCCCACTCGTTGTCCTTCATAGATTTGTTGATGTTAGCTGAGTATAGGAGTGATTGAAATCAATAACAAAATCCTGGTCATTTCAGCCCAAAGCTCCCAAATATGGTCCAGAAGGACACTTTCTTTCTTACATTGAAACATTATGCCATTCATTTGCATCTGGTAAACCATTTGTGAAGACGTTCTTTGTGTGGCGTATTATGCAACCATCCATAATATACAACATATTTGGACCATCTCAGAATCATGAGAACGGTATTTCATTTGGTCACAAAGTCGGGATGTGTAGGTAAACCATGTCATGTCCAGGATCTTTTACAGCAGGTGGTTGGTTTGTATGAGGGTTTGGAAGGATGGGGGAGGGGGAGTGATTTAACAAAAATAAAATGTTGCTGATTTTAATAAGATTTTCAAACATTTTGAGGGAATGCTTTAACAAATTCCTTTAGCCTGCACCTCAACAGGCCATTGATAAATCGTCGAAGACTACTACTTTGGACTCATAAACAAGCTTAAACAAGACATATGGTGACGTGCGTGACCTATGTAGTAATGTCAGTAACATAAACATACTATGATTCCTGTTCCTCATGAATGAAACATTAAGTCTTTTCCTGTTGGTCGCGTCGACGTTCTGTTTCTCTTTTTGATTTAGTCCATACACGACCCGTACCTGGAAGGGTATACCGATTGCGGAAATCATTCAACTAGTGGATTTTATTTTCAGCCAATAAGACACAAGAAATCATTCAACTAGTGGATTTTATTTTCAGCCAATAAGACACAAAAAAATACTATCTTCTCAATCAACATTTAGAAAACTTAAGAATTGTCAAGGGCTTCGTAAAGAAGGTCACTGGTCTTAAGAATGCCCTGTCTGACTCGATCTGAAGGTC
>JAUMTS010721120.1:0-12149 GCA_032273385.1 Ophiopholis aculeata | reverse complement strand
GCATTTTGTCGGTGTTTGGTTAACTTTAAACGATCGTTTAAACTTAACCACGCTTCTGGAATTGCGTTTAGTTAAACTGAAGTCTAAATGACGATTTAGACAACCGTTTAGCGTTAAACATCGTTCTGGAATACGGCCCATTACCTTTATTCTCATTCTTTTACAGCTCTGCTAAAATGTTGCATTTTATGAACATAAAATAAAAACAAAAGTGTAAATTCAAATTACATTTGTTTGCTTTTACCTCCAACATGAATCGAAGAGCCCTGCGTAAATCATGTACAACGCGATGGCCCATGCAACAAAATTACGCCTCTATGAGCGTAGATTTTGCAAGAGCCTTATTAATAATGCAAGCCTTGTTAAAAAAGGCCCTAAATCAATGAATTTGCGAGATTCGTCAAAGCTGTTAAGACTAGAATTTAATCAACAGAAGATGTGCGTATGACGTATCGTACCACAAATATGACAGTTTGCTCAAATCCATTCTGTTGCAACCTCTAGGTTCTAATTTGTTACCGGCGTATTTATGTTGTATTGTTATTGTTAACACAGGTTGTTACACAACACTTTCTGAACAAACTATATCAAACAACGTGTGCGGTATAAGTGACCTGTAAATGTTTTTCATAACACAAAATCAATAATTGAAGGCAGAACCTGAGAGCATGGGTTTTCTGCAAAATGTTCTTTTCAAATGACACATACATAAAATACCGAAGATTTAACGTGCGCTTCACGAAAGTACCAGCACATTTCAACATTTATTCCGCTGTCAAGGATATATCACACATCACATCTGCTTCACCGAGTCCGCAAACAATGCGCAGGTACTCTCAGCCAACTTAGATTGTGATAACCCCTATAACAGCTCCCTATTATAACACCTAGGTGGAGTGAGGCAACTGAGAATAAAGCGTCTTGCCTAAGAACGCAACACACTGGCCCTGGCTGGGTTCGAACCCACAACCTTCAGATCACGAGTCTCGTGCCTTAACCGTTAGGCCACCGCGCTTCTCATTGTGTTATTGCATTGTGTTAATCAAACTATTTTTTTTAAATTGTACTCATTGTCTTAATTTGATTGTCATGGAAGACGGTGCTTTGATACCATATACCACAATGATGATTATATAGTGGCTCCATATTAATGTTCCTTTCTTAAGATTGGAGATGGGGAAATAATACTAAACAATATGCTCCATTGATTTTACTACCTGATATGATATACTAGATGTAATTGATTCAATGGTGCAGCTGTGCTCAAAATAAGATATAATATAAAAACTGATCATGTGTTTTTTATTGTCATGAAAAGTTGTTTTGCTTCTCGCTACTGATAGAACTCGGTGGCCATACGTTTCAAGCCAAACTCGGTAACTATACGTTTCCAGCAGACGTTTTCAAAGATTAAGAGCAAAATAGTGTAATCCTAAAATCCTGTTAAAGCTTCTCGCAACTGATAGAGGTCATACGTTTTCAGTGGAACTCGGTGACCATACGTTTCCAGCAGACGTTATTAAAAGCCGAAAGAGCAAAATATTGTCATCCTTAAATATTGTTAAAACCTGTTAATACTGCAAATGGTAACATGTACTGACAATGAAATAAGCAGCAAACTTAGCTCAATCGATACGACCCTCGCTTGCAGTTCGAAAGGTCCCGGGTTCAATTACCGGTGCACCGGTAATTGAAACCGGGACCGCGGTGGTGCCAATGTTTACGTCATAATTGAGCATGCTTGAAATCCCTTTGGACAAGGACTAATTGTCTCGTGGAAACCCGTACGAAACTCGGGGAGCTAATCCTGGCTGCGATGGTATATGAATATGTGCTGATTAAGGTACCGCGCCCAAAGAGGTTTGCGGTGCTCCTAAATTGATGCTAAGATGGTATAATAATAATAATCGGCATTTATTATGCGCCTTTTCTAGAAGTTTCAAAGCGCAGTTTATTATTACGCTGCCATCAGTAAATCGTCAGAACCAGGTCGACTTAAACTTATTTGCAACCAATGGCCAAATACCGGTGCAGACCTATAAGCACTTAGGTTGTGATATTTCCCCTAACAGCTATCTAATGCGCTTGGGTCAACGAAGCACATATGTTAAAGTGGTTTGCCCAGGTTCAAAACACGTTGTCCGTAGCGGGGCTCGAACTCACAACCTATATATTATATTGGGTAACTTGGGCCACAGTGGTCGACGAACATCTGTAAATTGTGCTGAGGCTGCGAACAGTTACAGGGAGGTATAGTACACTATAAACCACCTGCTTTTTTGTTTTAACAAACACGAAATAATTTCCTATTATTTACTGAAGTATTAGTAAAAACTCAACTTAACCAATGTCTTGCAGAAATCTTCCCTCACCCCATCTATGGACTTGAAAAGTGAATACCTCAGATAGACCTGTTGATATGTCTCTTCTTTCTTTACATACCAAAATAAGTACAAACACCCAATATGTGGCGTCACAATTATGTCATAAATATTGCCGACCTCAACATTTCCGATTTTACTAAAATAATAAGGCAACGTTTAATGTTTTCAAATATCGGCATTTTACCGGGGTTTTGGCTTATAAAATAGGGAAAAAAATGAATATCTAGCTAACCCAGAAATGTATTTCAAAGATAAAGATGAGATAATTTCAAATCATTTGAAACAAACAATTTCACTCTGTGTATTTATTCTGAATCTTTTAGGTTAATGTAGAATATAATCGAGTTAAAACTTACTAGTTCAAATTCAACCAATATAAGACAACGGTGTGAAAGTAATAAAACAATGGTTAAATGCGAGAGATCTGTGTTCATTATAGAAACTACCTGTCATTCAAGATACCATCAAATGTCTAAATAAGGCTGTAAGATTTTCTTAGCTCCAGTTAAAACCTTATGTGTATTACAAGTGTACGGACAACTGGGGTCAATTTAATGATGGCTAGGGAAAACACTAAACAAGAAAATGTTGATTATATCGTAAATTTAATTTCATCTGCAAGGCTATTCAAGGTATTTTAACATATGTATATGGAAAATTACCAATTGATGAATTATCTTTAACGATTTACCCATTTTTGTATGACAATATCGTACTAAATTTAAATCCCTATTAAACTACTACTCAACAAATCTGAATTTAAAAGAAATCAAAACCAAAGGTATTACTTAATATACTTTGATAATAGATAAACAATAGGTGCATTTGTTTCAAATTTATTTGAAGTTAAAACATCTTACTAACAATTTCACTTTGTGAATTAAACTCTAGATCCTCATGGCAAATACTGTTTTACACTATCAAAAAGCAGCCAGGTCCCACTTAACAACCTTAAAAACCAACTGTACGTGTGACGATAACGAATCAGTCTTGAATGCGGGAGCTCTGTGTGCATTAGAGAAACTACCTGTCATGCAAAATAACGTCAAATATATCAATACGATTAGAAGTTAAGATCTAAAGCCATTGACTCCCATTCTAACCTAGAAGTACGTGTAATCAAATTTATGTACACATGAGGTCGATTGGGCTAAGGCTTAAGCAAACCATTTGAGTATCAATTATAATTTATGCAAAAAACACAAGTAGTTAGTGTTATATTTGATACCTATCATATGTCAGTAATTGACGATGCTTTAAAAAAAGAGATTTCCAATAATGTGTTAGGCAAATTATTGCTTAAGTTTTGAAACTACGAAAAGTAAATCAAATTGTAGGTGCTTAATGAAGACAAGGGACAATTCCGATAATAAGAGCTTTTATTTAGATAAGATATTTAGATAATAAGTCCCACTTAACAATTAAAACAGCAGTGTCAAAGTAGCAAATTGGTCGTAAAATGCGAAAGATCTTTGTGTATTAGAAAAGCAATCTGTCAACTGAAATAACTTGCAATGTTTCAATAAGTTTGGAGGCTAAGCTACGAAGACACGGCCACTAATTATAATCTATATATAAATTCGTGTTATACAGGAGTTCGGGCAATCGGTGTCAATGGATTGACGCTCTGTATTCTGAATACAATAGATGGCGATGCACTTGTTATAAACTTATGAAGAGTTTTATTTACTCCACATATTTTACTTTTTTTCAAACAATTATGAAGGGAAACTACATACTTTATTCAAACAATTATAAAGGGATACCACATTTATGCAATTTAATTGTATTCCAAATGACATTTTTGTTTTGTCTAAACGAATACTTATTTCAAATGAAACAAAATACATGCACTGTTTAAGGTTGCGTGGTATTTTAAAAGAGTAAAGTAAAGGAATGAATTGCAAAACACTTGCATTCAATCATTGGCATAAGGCAAACTACTTAAAGCATTCCCATATAAACTATCCCTCTTTCAGCTTCTTTCTGAGACAAACAAAATACAAAGTGGCTTGCCAGACTCTATTAGGTTCTCTATCTCTATCGGTTTTGAAAGATGTGCACCTTCGATTACACAATCCTGCAAGCTACAACATACTGTTTGCCCTTTTAACATGTTTAAGCGCATTGATTAGTTCCAAACTCTTTGATCTACAATGTCGCAAGACGTATAGTTTTGCTAATTTAATAGAGTGTGTGCAGATACTTTGTTCCAAAAACTTGTTAAACAATTTTGCAGCATTTTAGAACAACAAAAAACCGCCCATCATTCTGTGTATGATTTATGTTATTCTGTTTTTGACACATATTTCCTGATTTTATATTTAAAACAATATCAATACAGCAAGGTGCTACTAACGAATTGCTAATCTGCTTTTAGCCAGAATAATAATATGTGTTAATCTGACATATGCTTTGATTAGTATCAATTGTTTTACTTTTGAGGTTTTTCGCCCAAAATTTCGGTTTAATAGGTCGTATTCAAAAATAGGGGGTTCACTAGGCTTTCCATGTGTTTTTCGGGATAAATGCATGTTTCGGGGTATATGACACGCGAGCAAATCGGGTAAAGCCATAAACATTCACGAAGTGACTGGTTGGTCAAGCTCACACAACGTTTATATATATAAAAAAAACTTCGGAACCTTGTATAAGCCCTCCTAATAAAATATTAAGGCTGCACATATTAGGAAACATAGACAGCAGATAAAAAAAGTTACTATATTGCAGCCTTTTTTTTTGCTGACAACTTCATGTCTATTAAAAGTAACAGGCCACACGCCGATTGGCGAAACAACCTGTGACCCCTGTCACGGTAAAATATATTTTATTCGGTTTTCTAGATCCGATCGTCAAGCATTGAGTTAAAGTAATCAGACCAAAACCTGAACTTGAGTGTATTCCCTAATATAAAACAAAAATTCGAAAAAAGGGCTTAATGTTTTTGTTAAATGTTAGGTTTTATTAATAGTTACACTTTCAATATCTCAATCATACTTCATTGTTCTCTAAATTTTTAGATCATACAAATGAATTATTCTAATTGCGAAATTGTAATGATGCGGTGTTCAGTTAAACACAGTGCATGTTATTCCATCATAAACTTGATGAAGGATTGTGACCTCCTCTGATTGATTCAAAGCCAAGGCATTGAAAAGCTTGTTATGTCTAGTTTCTGTATGCATAATCATTCTCTTGATTTAGATAAATGTGATTTTAAGATTATAAGATAAATCCTGAGCAATAGATCATTTCAAACAATAAGTGTATGAACATCTGATGATATCTTCCGCTTAAAATTAAAGGGTATCATTGAAACCCGTGTGTTTAATGCCTTTAATCATGATAATAGCTTATATGTGTTTAATAACAGGCTTACTAAATTGTAGCAATATATAGGCTGTGTCTTATTCGGTCCTTACCATAAAACGAGGTATGCAAAGTGGCTTGTCATTCTCTATCTGGATCTGATATCCATCTGAAGCATGTTAAGTAAACGATATAACTACTTAGGTAGATCATCTATTATAGCTCTTGTATGATTCCCAATGCTAAATTGACAAATAAAAGGCTCGTAGAAACTATTATAATACCATAACGATTCTTAAACGTAATAAATGTATTTCAAAAAGATATTTTGATTTCCTTTTCGTTGTTTAATGATGATCAATAGTAAAATGTTCATTCAAAAAATGTTTATACTTGATCAAAATCTCAAATAAGTAATCAACCATAAATTTTAGAGACCATTTCGACCTATTTAAATAAGCTTACCGTTCCCTTGTATCAGCAGAATATCAGACTACAACAATGGTAAAGCTATTATAGGAAACAAAGTTCAAACTGAAGCTGTAAGTAATAACCCACATAAATGTTAAATAATGAAGACTATTTGTTTTAGTATTTATATTTTAGTGTCATATTTCGCTTGCTAATTCAGTCAAAACCCACGGACACATTCATAGGTCACCTTTGGTCTAAATTTGCCGAATATTGTTTTCATTGAGATCAAAATATTCATTTCAGGAAAGGCTATTTTAAACTGTGCCTCACAACAGGTCTAAATATACACCAACTAATCTTTTGCTGCTCATGTCAATCGTCAAAGACCTTTATTTATTCAAATATCCGTGTATTGGATGTCATACCATCATCACTGTGCATAATGTATAATGGATATTAACAGACAGAAACTAATATAAGCACCTTCTAAATTTATAGAAATGTTGTTTGTTTTTTCTTAAAAAAAAGGTATTAAATAGTTTTCTAGACATTGGCTCTATTTCTAACTTGGGAGTACGTGTATAATTGGTGGATGGCTATAGCAAACATATAAATAATATTATTTGAAGAAACACGCAGAAAGCGTCACAGAAACTTTACCTGGATAATTATTTCTTGTTATTTTACGTACAAAATAAATCACTAATTGACGATAATTTTGAAACAAGTTACCAATATGTGTAAGGCAAAAGGTTGATGAAGTATTGTAACTGTGAAAAGTAAATCACATTGTACATGGTAAATAAAGACATGGAGGTTTACCAAAAATTGCGATCTACCAATTACCCAATTACAAGAATAAGCCATATTCGAAAAGGGTTCGGGCAATTGGTGTTAATGGGTTGATGGCTTACATTCCAAATACATATGATGATTCACTTATTAGTAATTGAAAGTTGTATTACTATTCCACAAATTTACTTTACTCAAAATATTATGAAGGAGAATGACATTGAAGCCTTTTTGTTTTGTTTTAAAAATAACCTTTTTTATGCAGAAGCTAATTAAATATTTCAAATGAAAACGTAGATGTACTGTAGATGGTTTTATACTATGCAAAAGAATAGCAAAACAGAATAGTTTTAAAGGAGTAAATTGCAAAACACTTGCATTCAATCATTGTGTTCAGAACAAACTGCTGAAAGCATTCTGATATAAACGATCTCTCTTTCTGAAACAAATAAAATACATAGTGTCTTGCCAAACTCTATTAGGTTCTCTATATTCATCGGTATTGAAAGATGTGCATCTTCAATTACATGATACTGCAAGTTTCAAACTACTGTGTGCTCTAAGCCTCTAGCAGGCGAGTGGATTAGTTCCACTCACTTCGATCTACAATGTCGCGAGACGTTTATCATATAATAGTCCCATGAAAGAACTAATAATCTAATAAGGGTATATGCATAGACTTCCTTCAAATATCAGTTCAAAATTTTTTGCCGCATATTTTAGATGAACATAAAACCGCTCATCATAAAAAAAAAAAGGTTTTAAACAATGTTTCTTTGGTTTTACTACCTGACAGTGATATTAGGTAGTAAAACCAATGGAACATATTGTTTAATGTTATATTGTTATATTAATTCATTCTTAAAAGGGACAGTTATTTGTCTGGTGACTGGTGGTGGTTGACTGCTTGACACAAGTTCACACAACTGTTGAGGGACGTCTAACAGGTTTGATAGTTAGATCATAAGCTGAACATCAAGGGGCGATTAAGCACCATATCACGTGGTCTCGCATTTTTTTTCTTCTGTTTGCATGTTTAATTATTTCAGTGTACGGTTTGTGAATCTCTTGCCTACAATCTAAATTTAATAGTTCAGTAACTACAGCGTCCTAGTGATAGAGGACCATTCAACCGTATAGTACGCACGCTGTATATGCATCATTCGTTTTACCAAGGTCAGCTTTGTTCCGTTGAATTCAATGTGAGGTAGACCCTCATTCACGAGGGACGCTCAAATTCGTTACACCGGACCCCTTTTAACCAAGTATATAATGCTACCTAGTGTTAATGTAAGTGAGTAATTCGAGGATAACTGACATTGAGAACATACAGTAGCGTTCATATCTCACTATCAATCAAAATGTTTTGTTATAATGGTATGTATCAAGGACGCATTGTCTTAATTAAAGTGTAGTGAAAGACAGTACCTTTATACTATATAAAACACTACATGTTAATTATAATGATTTTAGTAATGTCCCTTCTTTTAAGAATAAAGATAGAGAGTTTTTACTAAACAATAATGTTTCATTGGTTTTACTTCGATCTGCAATAACGCGAGTTATGTAAAAGTTTCATGATATAACTAATATTAATGAGGACGTGTAAAAACATTGACCTTTACCCATGGTACTGCATCCAAATATTAACCAGACGTCCATAGGACATTCTCTCAGAGGTTATCTTACTTTTAAAAAAAACCGCTCAGCATTTTGGGTATTGTTTATTTTAAACGAAGATGTATTTGAAATAGCTTACCTATCATATGTACTGTGTTGTGTTTACTTAAAACAGCAATGTGCTACTATTGTATTGCAAACTGCATTTTGCCAGAATTGCAGAATTAAAGCACGTAAAAATATGACCACACCTTTCTAGGTTGACGGGAGGACGCTTATTTTAAACACAAGCTATAAATCGGCGTAAGGGAATTTGGGCTGTGTCCTCCGGAAGCTCCCTTGTTTTAGCTTTCAGAGACATAGGTTTTTCAGCAACAACACAAATAGTATCTACAGAATAATGCGTTGGAAGTTTCCTAAGCTTTGCTGGCTTGTCAATATATTATGGGGCTCATAGGGGGGTGTGGGGCTTATTTACTCGACATAAATGTTGTGTAAACTTGACATATCAGTCACTTTGTTATTGTTTACCACTTTGTATATTGGTGAAACAACCAGTGACCATCGTTACTAAAGTCAAATGTATTATAATTGGGCTTCAGGATGCAATCGTCAAGCACTGAGTTGTAAATTAATCAGACCAAGAGGTGAACTTAATAATGTATTCCTAAATAAGAAACGAATATAGTTCGTAAATTAGTCTCAATAATTACACATTCAAAGGTTATATATATTGAGGTTAATCTAATTATATAACTAATTACTAATCAATACACTATAGACAAGTAATTAGCATACAAACGGCTTATAATATCTTGTGCTACAATTAAACAGTTTAATGGATTTTCGTTTTCGTCTTTATTTGTTTAATGCCTTTAAATAGCTTACCTAAAATACCACCCTTATCACATTGAAGAAAGTTATTACCCAGGAACGAGGTATGCAAACTTGAGTGGCCTGTCAGACTATATTAGAATATGATTTCCATCTTAGGCATGTTCAATGATGTTAGTTAGATGAACGCTTTAAGTAGATAGGTTTGATGTGGATGTGGTATAATTGCTAATGCTTAAGTTTACAAATATAAAGCCCGTGGGGAGTAACATAAATTCATAATGCTACAAAAGATTATTTACTGTAAACAAAAATTCATAGAAAGAAAACTTACATCTTTTGATGTTTTAAACAACAATTTGATGATCAATATTGTTATAAAACGATTACCGTAGTATTCGATCAAAATCTCGAATATGTAATCATCCATTACATTTTAGAATGTATTTCTACCTACATTTATATAAGCTCACAATTCCTTTGGGTCAGCAGAATACCAGAATAAGACAAAGTGTATAATAGGGCAAATAACGTCCCTTCTAAAGTTTTAAGTAACAACGACTTAAATGTGAATTCATTTAATATAAATATTCCTTAGTGATGGTGTTTTAGTGTCAAGTTTCCTTCGTTTATTCAGTCAAACACGTGAAACTATTCATAAGTCACCTTTGGTCTCAATTTGCCGAACATTGTTTTCATTTAGACAAACAAATTCAGTTTGGAAGATCCAATGAACATTGTGCTTTGCAACAGGACTACTCTGTAGTCAAATTGGTATATATTTTGACAAATTCAAAACCAGACCCTACAACTACATGTAACATAGCTAATAATTATAGACCCTCAATTATCCATGCTCTTATCCAGAAGCTCAAAATCAGAGCTGCAAAAAGCTATTCCTACTCCCTTGTTGATCTCAAGACCTGGTGTTCCAGTAACTAGTCACCCCCTCTTATAGTTGGGTTTGCTTTTTGCCACTAAAGGTTTACTCAGACAACCAAATTTCGCTAACATTTTAATTTCGCTAATTTCGCTATGACGTATATTCGCTACTTTAACAATTTAAATGTTGCTTATTAAGATTTTGTATTACGGTGATACCTGATTCAAACTTTTAATATTTCAAGTGCAACTGATGCGTATTCGCCATGAAAAGTTGTAGAATGTCACAGTAGAAAATACTAACTTATAGTAAAATTAGATCAACTCAAGATTCTGTTGAAAAAAATCTAGCACTGCAACCATAAGATTTTGAGGTTTCTGAAAGTTTTGGAGAAAAGTAAAATGTTCCTATTGGAGTTTTCTAAAAAGTGCAGAAAAAAGGAGAAAAAATAAAGAAAATCAATAAAAAAAGAAACGAAAAAGGACTATGGTATAGTCTAGTCTAAGATATGCATCAAGTAAAGTTTTATAGTTCATTTCAATCGTCAAAGGCCTTTATTAATTTAGATATCCTTGTATTGCATTTAACTCCAACATTACTTTGCAAGTGTGTATGATGTATTAAAGTAAATATTCACAGACAGAAACCAATATAAGTACCTTGGGAATTTATTGAAACTTTATGGTTTTTCTAAAATGTTTTATCCGGGTATAGGCTCTATTACTAACTTGGAAGTACTTCTATACAGATGTGCGGACAATTGGAGTCAAGTGGGTGATGGCTATAGCAAAACAAATCCACATAAATAATGATATGTGAAATAATCCGTGGATAGTGTCGACAAAATATCACCTGCATACCTATAATACATATATTTTATAGGTAAAACGTTCAGTACAAATATTTTGAAATGGGTTTACCACTATGTGTAAGGAAAATAGTTGCTAAAGCATTGAAAATACGACAAGTACATAGCAATTAATTATTTTGATCAATTAATTTCCTACTATATGTGTAAAAGTATATATGTGTAAACAAAATAGTTACTGAAGTACTGAGAATACGAAAAGTAAATGGCAATTAGCGTGCAAAATAACTACAAAGGCAAGGAAATATACCAATAACAAAAATTGCTACCTACCAATTACGATAATGAGCGCTTTTATTTCAAATTTACTTTTCGGAGATAATACGTTCCACTTAAATGAAAAAAACAGTCGTTTAAGTGTAGTGCAAACCCAAAAAAGGTGCAAGTATCGAGCTCTGTAACTTTTAAACTATTAATGTGATGAACATCAACGTATGTATTTTTGGAAGGGAATTTGGTTAAACAATTTTTGCCATAAATGTTGACCAAAAATGCTAATTTTTTGAAAAAATCCGATGAAATTCCTTTTTTCGCTCAACATTTTTCAGACAAGCTGCAAAAAATAATTGGGAGTAAAAAGTGCACAAATTACTTGAATTACATAATAAAGGCATGTGCCTAGGAACAATATTCTCAAATTTTCATGTAATCTAATATTTGTTGAATATTTTACCAAAAAGTGAGGGAAAAAACCTAAAAATCACTTTTTTTGCACTTTTGGTAAAAAAAATAAAAAAATTTAGGTTAAAATAAAACTTGAGAAAACAGTTCCTAGGCATATGTCTTTATATACAATTCAAGTAATTTGAGCCAAATTGGTTTGTTTTTTTCTTCAAAAAATTATAATTGTTGATCAAGATTGATGCCAAAATTAGATTTTCGGACAAAATTCCTTACAAAAAAGTATACTTTGATACTTTAGAGCTTGAGGGTTTGCACTACCCTTAATTGCGAAAGCTCTTTGTGTACTAAAAAAGCAATTTGTCAACAGAAATAACTGGGAATGTCTCAATAAGTCTGGAGGCTAAGCTACGAAGACACGGGC
>JAUMTS010721009.1:0-12152 GCA_032273385.1 Ophiopholis aculeata | reverse complement strand
TGCCATTTACAGATATACATTTAATTTTATTTTAAAGTTCTAAGCCGTTTGGAAAAACGACGACTTCGAAAATCGTTCTTAACGTGAAGCCGTGTCAAACAACACAATATCCTTGAAGACGCCATTTTCTGCTTTCCACGAAATAATACTTCCACAAAAGCACGGTTTGATCATTTGCAGTATAATTTTTTAACCCATTCTACAGCCCTTAACCGATTTCAAAATCGTTAGCAGCAATAATCAACTGTATATTGAAAACACAGTAAAATAAACCCGATGATTCCTACATGTTGCCAGCTAGCCTCGTCAACACAAAGGCTGCTTTATACGCAAATTGAATATGCATCTCAACTTATTACAGGAAACAAAGTAGGCGCGAAATTTCACATGTGTTTTAAATGACGTGGTTACCTTTTGGTACTGAAAAATCGAGGAGTTTATTTTCCCAGTTCTTGACTCTATTTCATATTCAACTTCCCCTACACGAAAGCTTCTTGTAAATAGAATATAAATATTAAACTGTTGGTGGTTGAATTTATTTTGCTTATTTATTTTTATTTATAGAATTCGAAAAGAAATCGCCAATTTTGGACAAGAAATTCTTCATCAAATGTTATGATTTAACCCCATAGATAATAGCTTTATGTAAATAAAGTACTACCGCTACTAAACTATGAGAGTATTTTTACTTATGTGATATTCCGTAAAGAACAACAGCATCGTTTTTGAAACCCGTATATAAAGAAGAACTTTGTAAAGAGGATTCACTTGCAGAAATTATGTTGTAATCATAACGATCACAGTTCGATATTATTTGGTATAATTTCTGAAGATAGGTAAGCTTAAACAATACCAATATGAAAATTATGCAGCTCTATCTAAATAAAGGGTACTTTTAAAGCTGACAGTAAAGCTTTCGATCTGATTAGAATTATCCTATTAAAACAAATCCTTTTTATTTGATACACAATCCAAATAACATTACACACGTTGCATAGCCAGAAACATTCGGTAAATAAACGCTATCCAGTACAACCTTATAAACACTAAATTAACAAAGAGTACGTAACACCTGCAACATTTCAACAACAACTCGTTGTCCATTGTAATGTAGCTTGGACCGCCGCGCTGAAATGAACAAAACCAGCAGTTATTAGTTTAGCATGGTAAGCGTAGTTGAGCATGATTACTGGACTTGAGAACCACCGCACGAAAAAAAGAAATATCAAATGCTTAAAATACACCGGCGTTTACATGGTAACCTGTCAAAATGTTTTTTCACAACGTTTTCCCGTAACGAAATAGAAACATGTTTCTCTTCTAACGTTAGCGCCGTAATGGTTAAATATGTTATTTTTGTTGCATGCCCTTTAGACCTCACACCTAATAAAACTAATTAATTGTCCTGTCTATATCTTTCATATTTTGAATTTCTAGGTTCAATGAATGAGCCAGAAGGCACTCACATATACCACCCATTGCAGCATCGAAACGCAAAAACGCCAGTACTAAACATTATACACCCAGAAACCAATTCACCACCCCAACGTAAAAATAGTGAACATTATCGATCCAATGAGAAGATAGCCTCATATCCAACAACGCCTCCTCCTCCACCACCTCCCCCGCCTCCTCCACCGCCTCGAAGGACAGATCCTGATGGCGGGAAGGAAATGGAAAGTTTTAGTAGTAGCAGTGACGAAATTGAAATTCAAATACTCATGGATCGAAACACACATCCGGTTAAAAGTTACCATCAAGATTTTACCATTGTTTAGATATCTACCCACTGGATATGTGAGTGAAGATATACATGAATACATGAGACATGATACTTCGTCTAGAATAAGGTCAAACAGGCATTTGTCGCCTGGCGTCGACCTTCATTATCATTGCACGATTGGCAAGAACAGAGTTTACATTACACGAGCTAATAACCAAGGACGCAGCCATTCTATCGTCTAAATGTTGCCGGCTTTGGAAAAAACAAGCATGTTAATTACGTCAACAGACCTTAGTGTCTTTCAAGGGAAAAAAAGGATATCAGCATGTATGCTGATATGTACACAGAAGTATACGAGCAAAGCATTGAGAATTATGTAACCGCAATACGTATTACCGTTTGTAATGATAAAGGAACCAAATCCAGTTCCAAACGATCGCCAAAATGTCATACGTTTTGCCGCACAAACAGTTCCAATCAGTATGAGTTTGGTAGCCGAATCAAAAACATGATATCACAAGTGCCTCGAACGGACAGAATTTTACCACTCTAATAATTTCCCGCTAACTGATCAACAGTGTACTACTGTCCGCGAGTAATTTGCATTATTGATTGAAAGTACCTTCGCACGCGATCATTTTATGCTCAGTGAAATGGCTTTGTGTACGTGTCTCACACAATAGAAGGGTAAACCAATTACGGGATAAACATTAGGTTCCCTGATTGCGTTTGACGGTCTTCGGCCGCTTTGGAGCATTCACTTCATGAAAATATTATGTCAGCCATACGGCCGTTCGGGGCAACCGTCGAACGTTTTGGCTTCCATTCGGGATTGGACCTATTTCCTAAACTGAGTTGTTTTAGATACATTATTTGTTTATGATTTTATAATTAAGAAGGTACCTACAATGTAGGTCCTACATACATCAAACAATACTTAGCTCCGACTTTCCTATTTTGTGACTTATAGAATTTTCCTAACTGGCAAAATGTTCAACTTGCAAAATTATCTGTTTAAAATCCTACAGTATGTGTCCTGCATGTAGCCTTTCCAAGAGGCCCGTTATGATTGTCATTCAAACCAATTTATTATCCCAACATAAATTTTAATTTTTTTCAAAGCGCCTTTCGGCTTCCATTTGTAGCTTGCTTTGCTCGTAATGAGTTTATGAATAATAGAGACAGATAGACTCATTTCACTAAAAAAAAAAAAAATTGTCCGTTAAAACAAAACAAACAAAATGTGTCCAAGCCCCGAAGACCTCGGAGCTGAGAGAGGTGTTTTTTTTCTGCATCCTTTTTAGGTGCTTTATCTCGTTATATATTTTGAAAGCTACAGGAGAACCTGGCATGCTTGTCTTTGATTCTGATAAATGATTTAAATTTTCGATAAATGATTTTAATATCTGATGAATGTTTGAAGTTTACCTAAATATAATTAGGCGTTCCGATCTATTAGCGGAATTAAACACATTTAAATTGAACTCAACAGAATTTGTTGAAGTCATTGGGTGTTTAACAATGTGGCGTATCATAAACTCGGGTGTATCCGACAGTAACGTATTTTGATCACATCGACAAAAGAACTTCCGGAATATATAGGGTACTTGAATCTGATCAAATATGAAATTGAAATCCCTCATGAATATTTGACACTAAAACTAGAGGTATAAAACATAACAAGATATGTATAATACTAATGTATTGTTACTCTCCATCATGAGCTGTTACAGTGAATATTTGACAGACTCTTTTTGACTTGTTTTTTTCTGGCCACGTGTGTAAATGGGCGCAGACATAATAGCATTTTGTAATGTGATCTCAAGCACAACGGATAATATACCAATACATTTGTATAGAGAGAGATTGACCTATCAAACAAAATCAGACATGTGTTTTATTGTAGGCTTTTCCGTAGATGGATATTTATTTCCGTAGGTAGATATTTTCGAAATGGTACTTGATCAATAATGTGATAAAATTAAGATACCAACAATTCTATAAATTCGCTAGGCACAAATTTATGTTTAAATTGTGTCCAAAACAACCTTTTCAAATAACAACTAATAGCGAGGTCATTCTCCAAAATTACAAAGTCATTGAATCAGTAAACCGTTCTGCTGGACGATTATTTTCCCATGGTATACAGTGATCACGTGACCAGAAAAAAATCAGTCAAAAAGTTTCCGTCACTATTCACCGTATTATGGGATACACATATTTGGTTAAATCCATGATACTCAACGATGTAGATTCTACCCAAAGTGTATGATACGTCACACTGTGATACACCCGAGTATTTTTTTGTAATAAAACCAAGATTGTTTCAACCATGTAACGTATAGTTGATTTAGATCTATAAAGTAAGACATTTACAAACAAGGTCCGGCAACTGGTAATGCAGTAATACAGTGCCGCCGGTGCAATGCCAGGATAGAATCCATTTCTCATATCCAGGGACCCTGTACCTATGGGAAAATTTATATTTTCGCTATTCCTGTATAACTTTCTGCATAACCTCACAAAGGACGTAAATTGTATTTTCTCCTATTTATAGTGTTTCTTACTATCAAACATTTGAAAAGGCAACAACATTTCTAAATTATAGTATAATAAAAATAACACATTTATATTCAACCATTATTTAATAACCGAATGAGATTCAATATGCATCTCCTAAAAAGGCATGCATCTACAAAAAGGCATTTATCACATTTGCATACAGTTTTTACCTTGAAGAATCAACCCGTTTCATCCCAAATGACACATAGAATCTAAAATGTGAAAAGCGTAAAATTAAAATTATAATAGAATGATAGAAACCATACGCTATGCAGTAACCTTGTCTGTATACCTTGAAAGCTCTTGAAACTGGCAAGATTATGCTTAATTTACAGTTTCGATGCCGTTCGCCGCTTTGATCATGAATTTTGTGCAACTGCGCAATAATAACAAAAACGCTCGAGCCAGGTAGCAAGCACAGTTTTGCCGATCACTTGCCGATAAACCAATCGCCCTGCTGCTTTGCTCGCAGTGAATTGTTTAAAATTCAACTCGGAAGCGTCGCTGCTAGTGACGATCTTCAAGCAGTTAAGTTGTGGCGCTCCGCTTTAAATTTTAACTTTAAAATCGCCACCGCTGATCTCCAAGCGGCGCGGCAAAGCGACAAGCGGTGTGTCAGTCTGAAAATAGCATAAGCCAAAAGAATGATTCTTCATGACATCCGAATATAATAAATTCGCCAGCTTTCATTTATTTTCACTTTATTTATAGGATTCACTGACGATTAAACACAAAAAGGACACATAACATGCACACTCAATTGAAAAACATTTAATTTAAGGTCGTAACATCGTACCTTTTTTCAGTCTTATACTAAGAGGGCTAGTGCAATAACTCTACGGTTGCGTTCTGCTAGTTAATACCCTGTAAATACTTTTTATTAATTTTAGCAGTGTTTTGTTAAACTTTTTATAAGAAAATCAAAAACATACTATGTATGTAAAACCAATGATTATGATATTTATTTGTTGTAAATGTAGATTATTGTTTGTACTTTAATGTTGATAATTGTATATTGTGTGAAAACTATTGTTATATATAAACTATACATACATATTTTGCTATGGAACATGAAAATGTATTCAAATCAATACAAAAATGCAATAAAAGATATCAAATGCGAAATGAAAACGATTTGCAATATGTGTTTGATTTATATTTTGTTTTTCTAAAGATTCACTCTACAGTATACCACAGTTAAGCATAAGCACATCCACATACCCACATACATATATACACACCCATCCCAAACATACACCCCACACACACCCCCACCCCACGCACACTGACCAACCCCAACAAACACAAAGCCATTAATAATATGGTCCTCTTCTAACAACACCGCCTTGAATACCATTAGTGCCATTTTGCTTAATATACCGGTATATAATAATTATAATTGCAATTTACTCATGAAATCATTAAGATTTATGTTTTTATTTGTCTTCGCAGGATGGAAAAGCTTAGAGGTTCTAGCACTAGTACACTGTTTGACCTTGTTTTTATATTAATTAAAATACAAATGCCAAATAAAAACAAATTTCATCATATAATTCACCTCTTTTTCTTGCCATTGTTTTTCATTTCATTTTCAAACAATATTCAAAAAGAAATCGGTAAGGGAAAAACTATATTGTTTTTCCTATTTTTGTGTCATCGGAAAAATCAAAGCAAAACATTCTGCACATAGTTTACTGCCATAGGCCCTTGATAGTCTTACCAATTTTGGGAAAGTTTTCAATATGTCCTAAATTTGACTGACAACGTTTCTCTTTGGTATATGATGTCTGATGTAAAATTCAATTCACGCCCGAGTGAGCATCAAATGAATAAATATTTGGTAAGCAAAATTTGCGTAGGAATGTTTATCACTCTCTCTAACTCAAAGTCTTAGCCATTTGGAGAAACGATGACTTTGAATGCTGGTTGATGCAGCACAAAAAAAGCGTTTTCTTTGAAGACGTCATTTTGTGCTTCCATCAAAACAATAGATCAATGATAAGTCATTTCTAGAGTTTTAGAAAAGAACCTTTCTTGATTTAAATAGCTAACAGACAAATAAATACAATTCTTCATTTGAAAATAAAGCACGACAAATCTTTTTGAGTCCTTTATGTTGCAAATTCCTTAATCCATTCCGGCCCCCTTAACATCAACATTCAGATAATAACTAAAAAGATGTCTAAATGAGTTTAATATTTTAAAAGGTTAACCCACTGCTTTTTGAAGTTTCGGTTTTTTTAAAGCACATTAGGAACGTTTTTATCAGTTTTATAATGTGTATGTCATAAACATTAGTCAGTAAACACCAGATGTAATTTATACTAATAACCGCACAATTCCAACGAAATGGTAATCAAATAGATTCGATATTCCATTATAAGATACAGAAAAGTTTTAACAACTTTTCCACGCCCGCGCATCTTTACCATTATATATGTTTCTATCAGGGTTTTTCTCGCTCCACTTATTATTTTTGTAGTCAATTAATGCTCCTAAATTAGATTAGTTGAAATACAATGTTGAGGAAAGTGGGTTAGCTGTCCCGTATTGTTTTTTTTATAAATGTCCATCGCAACAATAGCTGTTATACTCTTGCTACTTCATGCACGTGATGGGCCAAGGTTGATTATCAGCCTGATCATCTTTAGAATTTTGATCAACATGATAACCAGTTAAATTGAGCATGTAACATTAAACTGTAATGTTAAAGCCCATTAAAGATTTAAGGAGACTTGCCCGAGTAAACTGGTCGGCCTTATGTTAACGAAAAGTATTTATCATAAAATGTACACCCTTTTTTATTTCCCATCAATGATAATATTTTCTTTTTTGGGCCAAAAAAACCCCTGATTTTCTTACCAATTCAGTCGCAATAAAAGTCAATTCGTCATCAATTTGCCTGACATGATTTATCTTTAATGTAAATCCTGATGTAAAAGGCAATTCATTCCCATTCGAGTGAATAGAAATTTGGTGAGCCTTTGAATGTTTATTACTAATATAATTTTACTCTGACTCAAATTTCATAGCCATTTCAGAAAAATATGACTTTGAACTGAGGTTGGTGCAACGCAAAAAAAATTCAATTCCAAACAATACTTCAAAGAAACATCAATTTTAGAGCGTTTCCGGATCTAACATCTATCAGACAAATTTTAAAATGGCTCATTTTAAATATAGGACTCAAAATCTTGTTTTGGCCATTTATGATACAAATTACTTAAGCCTTGCGAGACGCCTTAATGTCAGTTACGGTATGACTCAATAGAGCCAAGGAAACTAAAAAGCTTTCTTTGGTCTATTGGTTAAATTATTATATTAAAGTGACAGAGGTAATAAAAGTGTCAAAGCTGCATATTAGTTTGTGAAACTACGGGAGACTACGTACGCAGATAGTCATTTACTACTAGTCAAATCTGGACGAATTACTTCATCATGAAAAACGGATATCATTACTGTGTCACCTTGATGCTAATTTTGGGAATTGCCAAATTTCAATCTGGCCTTTGTGCACAATCTTTTGCTGAGACTGAGACCAACATAGTGTGCACTTCTAATTCTGATTCTTGTAGTAGAGTAAACCAAATAGTTGACACAACTAGTAAAATACTACTGATTAATACTTTCTTAACATGTGGGACGTGTACACTTCAATTGAACACAACAGAAGGACATGCAATCCGCTTGCAAGTTGAGTTGGTATCACCTTGGTTACAACTGTATCATTTCTATTTCGTCAGTGATGGTAGAATTACTGGATTTACCGACAGACCTGAAAAGTGTAATATATCATTCGCTTCAAATGCTGTAGAAATTAATTACAAAATGGAAGCTACTTTCATAATTCGTACTCAAGTTATGAACCAAGACCAACAATCACATGATTGCACTACTTTAATCAATTTCCACGATGTCACGAACGTCAGTTACGATGAAAACAAACCATTGTTTGAGGGTGTTTACATTCAACCATATATTCAACAAATTATTAACATGTTGTATGGAGAAATAGATATTAAAGGAGAGATACCAATGTGTCCCCTAAACTGTATCTGTAGTCTTCATTTCCAAAGACTGACTGCTCATCGTGATCAAGAAACAAAACATGTACTGTTGCTACATCCACATCTAGTACCCTTAGATATTGCTAGTTTATTTATATCATTTCTTTCGTTCGGAAACATTCGTGATCATGATCCATTTAAAGTTTTAGATGTTTCTACTAGACAGCTTGACAGTTTAGATTCTGACACCTTTCAGGATTTAAGGTACATAAACAGACTCATTTTGAATAACAACTTGTTGACGTTTATTTCACCGGACACTTTTGGTTGGAATGAGTTGCTTATCTTAGAACTTGCTGATAACAAGATATCTAACTTATCATCTAATATATTTAAAAAACTTAACTTCTTAACTTATCTTCTTCTCCGTGACAACCAACTGACCACTCTTCATTCAGACTTATTCAAGAATCAACCTTTTTCCTTCCAAGCGGCCGATTTAAGTAGGAACAACATTCACGAGCTTCATCCGGAGACATTTCAGTATCTTGAACACATGGAAGTCCTCTTTTTAAGTCAGAACATCCTAACCATTTTGCTAAAAGACACTTTTAAAAATATGAAACAACTCATCTGGCTGTTTTTGAATGATAATATGCTCGTCTCAATTGGGACTCACACGTTTATATAGGTTAGAAATAAGTGATAATCAACTTTCTTCATTGGATCCGGGAACGTTTGATGGACTTCAAGTACTTCATAGATTAGAATTGAGTGGTAACAAATTGACAATGATTGAAAGAGATATGTTTATTGGATTTGCGACACTCAAAGAGCTAATACTTTCAAGAAATAACATCACAACTCTTTCATCAGACGCTTTTCATCACATCGCAGGAGTACTAGCTATAGGTTTAGACAATAATCAACTTGATCGGATAGATCTACAACCATTTAAATTTCTCAAGCTGTTGATAGCTTTAAATATTTCGGATAATGTGTTAACCTCTTTTGATCATGGGTTACCTGACAGAACTCTTGTACAGTCGATAAACAAAACTAGCCTATTTCCAAGATTTAAATTGCTACTGCTAAGCCATAATCAAATTCAAGTTCTTGATGGGACGATATTCCAGGAGATGCCAGAAATTGAAGGTATCCAAATAAGACAAAACCCTTTAAAAAGGGTCGATAAGGAAACGTTTCAGTTCTTACCAAATAACGCGAATGTTTTGGTTGATGAACCAGCAACATGTTGTTTCATAGAAAAAGACCTATGCAAAGCTAAATACACTAGAGAACCCTATTTGACATGCCTTCGACTTCTTCCTTATCCTGCAGTCAGAATCTGCATGTGGATTTGTGGACTGTTTGCTTTTGTTGGGAATCTATCCGTTCTGTTGTGGCGATGTATTAAACCTGGCAAACAAAACGAAATTCAAGTACTCTTGACAGAAAATCTGGCTGCTTCCGATTTACTTATGGGTTTGTATATGCTGATAATAGCATCTGCAGATGCCCACTACCAGCAATATTTTCCCTCTGAGTCAGATGCATGGAGAGATGGACCTCTGTGTGAGTTGGCTGGTATTCTTTCAGTCCTTTCGAGTGAAGCTTCTGTGTTCTTTATCACTTTCATTAGTGTTGATAGATTCTTGGCTATTAAGAATCCAAGAGGAAATCAAAAGTTATCGAAGAAGTCAGCAACAATTATTCTGATTAGTCTTTGGTCTCTAGCCCTTCTGCTTAGTGTAATACCAACAAATCTGAGAGGCAAAAATCCAAATTTTTATGATGTTTCTGAGGTTTGTATTGGCCTACCATTTGTTAGGGCTCCAGTGTATTTTAACAAATCTGTTGTGGTTGCAGACTTCGATTTTGAAGTCGACGACTTATATTCCTTTGTAATCTCTGGTAAAGACGATACGTTGCACGAAGATTACATATTTCCAAAAACAGGAGACAATCCCGGGCTTTACTTTTCTATAATTCTTTTTCTTGGCGTTAATTTCTTTTGTTTCTTAATTGTTGCCGTAAGTTACATGTCTATTTTCATTATAGTAAAACAGACGACAAGAAAAGCCGGCTTATCTAGGATTGATCAAGAGATTACTCTGGCAATCAGAATGGGAGCAATTGTTGTAACCGACTTCATGTGTTGGGTTCCGATCCTCATCATCGGGATCTTAGTTCAGTCTGCTACTCTGACTATCTCTCCTGTAGTGTATGTCTATATTGTAGTGTTTATTCTGCCTATCAATTCAGCTGTTAATCCATATATCTATACTATAGCCATACTTGTTTCACACTTTAGGGCAAGGTCTAAGAATGAGACTAAAATTAACAATAAAGAACAAGGTCGGAACTTTGCAATGAATAATATAAATAAATAGACAACATAAATCACATTTTAAAGCAATGAGGTTAATTGAATGGTAATTTAAAAGTAAATAAATGAGCTGCTACAAAACGTTGTAAATAAATTAGCGCTCGGGCACGTTAGGTCTAGCGGAATAGCGCAGGACTCACAAATGGAAGGTTGCGAATACGATCCCCGCTATGGCCAACGTGTTGTGAACCTGGACAAATCATTTCAACTTACTTGTCTTGTTGACCCGAAGACATTGAGGAGCTAGCTGCTTATAGCCTCTCTGCTTGTGGGGAATATTACAGTCTAAGTGCTGACTGCTTTGCGTCAATAATTGGTCATTGGCTGGCATAGCTTAGTTTATTAAAGGCGAAATGGTTCTGATGATTTCCAGATGACAGCTTAATGATAATAGCCTGCGCAATGAACACCTTTTAAGCGGATATCGGCGCATAATGAATGCACATTCTTTTTCCTATTCTTATCATTATTATCTTGAAATGTATGATGCAATATGTACCTGTAAGTCCCGGGGTACTCATGAATGAACGTGACGTACAAGCTCCATCTGGCACATCCAACGTAGGGGGTCTTTCGGTGATAGCTTACCCTGGATAGGCTAAGGTCTAAATAGCTTCAAAATGGGGGTCTTTGGGTCTTTGATCAAAAGGCTTGTTATTTTGCCATTTTGTGACGAAATGCAGGAAACTGTCGTCCTCCCTCGCAAAATTTTAAAAATGTGGACGGAAATTTGCTAAAACGTCGATTACAATTTTGGATGATAGATGTTGGCCAGGGTCATCCGGTGAGAGAAAAACAGTTAAAGCAAGGATTCTTCGGATGATGGACTGTAAAAAAAGGAAATGGTGATGTGTGTCCCCAAATGCCAATTTAAGATCTTGTAAAACTGCCTTTCTATAAACCCACTACATATTGCCTGGTTGACCTTGTCATCACTGTCCTTAGAGGAATTGATAAAACCAACTGGATGCTCCCAAAAGCAGAACCACCCGCTTTAGAAAATCTACTATCCCAACTGCTGTAGACGGACTAAACTCTCATTATTTCATTATATAGTTGATGACATCATCTTTGGTAATGTTTGTGTTATTGTATTTTGAATTGTTGGGTACTGTAGATATCATAATGTTTCTTTTAATATAGTTGTTTCAGTTGTTTAACTGTATGTCTGGCTTTTTATTCCGTAATAAATAAAGAAATAGAAAAACAGGTAAAGCACGGTATCGTCGGGTGTGGACTGTAAAAATAGGAAAAGACAGACATGAATATTGCAACAGGCAGTAATGCAATAAAATGGGGCCGATAAAAACATGTTTTCCTGTGCAAGTCAATGTCCCCTTTTTCTCACGCAGTGAGCTTGTACCCACTGTAAATACTATCTTATGTTACCAGTGCTTAATTGTCAACCAATTGGTACATCTATTGAAGTGAAGGTCACTCCTTCCTTGCAGAGACTGACAAAATAAAACGA
>JAUMTS010720898.1:0-12153 GCA_032273385.1 Ophiopholis aculeata | reverse complement strand
ATTTTTTTATCTTAGTTTTCACAGAAATCGCTATGATTATATCACCGTTCTTACCATATCTGATCGGCTATCTGATAAGCTTACTGACTCACATTTTTGTTTGAAAAAAAACCGTCTTCTCTAAAGTTCAGTTTAGTTTGCCACATTCACTGCCATCTACTATAACCTTATTAGACATTTCCCAATGTGTAATCTAATTTGAAATAAGCTGTCATGTGTACATGAATGCAATGAAGGCGTACCAGCATTTTTACCATTTTGCACGAGAAGCCATTTAGTGCTCGTAGTTGCCTTTTTATTGTTAATATTTATGATTTCTTTCACAAAAGAGGATAATTATAAAATTATGAAATTAGCATATTTTGCTTTTATTTCAAAATCATAAGTAAAAATAATTTCACCCCAATTGAAGTTACACAATGTAATATTTTTATTTTTTTTAGCGTTCCATGTTTTTAGGCACTCCATTAGTTATACTCCATCTACTGGACTATGGATATCGATAGGACAGAAACAGCAACAACACACTCTGGTTATATCCCTGCATCCTCCCTTGGCCTCATAGCACAGCTTCATAGAGGTTGTTGACGACAAAATCCCCACGTCTCCATCATCATCATTTGGCCCTATGGTAATAATGTTCTGTATGTGTAGGATAAAAACACTGTCATAAGGCAGCAACACATAGATCTATACATGATGCATTTGCCTAGCACTAGACTCAACCACATACAATATTTTTTTCCGGCCAGGAGTGCTTACTATCATTCTTGTTTTGTTCCTCTCAAAAATGCACCAACTATGGTTCTAGAGAGAAAGCATAATTCTGGCTTCCCTGAGAGTGGCTTAAAACTATCCACAAGCGCATCCCTGTGCCCCTATATTATAATTTTGTTTTTTCAAGTTCAAGTTTATTTGTTTTCATCTCATCAACAATATACAGAGAATAATTGGAACATATAAAACAGGAAATATAGATGTTCCCACAAAATCGCAGAGCGTGAGGCTAATGGCACCCAGGGGTTACACAATTAAATAAGGGAAAAACTAAAGTAGTCACATTTAGAAAAAAGGTACTTAAAAATGTACCTAAAAAAACCACAATATAACATCAAAGTTGTTACTTACAAATGTGTACAAAATCGTATGTATAACAGGATACTAAGCATGATAGCATTTTATGATGACACAAAATTAAAAACTATAAGTGTACAAAAAGTAGTATTTGTTTTCAAAGAAATTATATACAATAAATTAACATAATAGGTACACTAAATTTCATTAAACTCAGCAATTTGATACAATTAAAGGTACAATATAAGTAAGGAACATGAAACTTGGTAAATTCAAAGTTATCTAAAACAATGTTATACAAGGAGAAAATACACAAAAGATTAAATTTAAAGTTAAGTTATACACTGATACGGCCTTGTTTTGTTAGCATGATAGAAACGTCCCCAATAACAAACTCATATAATTGCTGTGTTCTTACTTGGCCTCAAAACACTGCTTCTTAGAGGTTGTTGACTGCATCTCTTTAACTTACCACGACATCTTCCTCATCATTTTGCCCATGGCAATAATGTTCTCTATGTGTAGGTAGAAAACCTTGTTATAAGGCAGCAGCACATAGATGTATAAGTAATTGCTGTGCCTGGCTATACTTGACCACATACAATATTCATTCCATGAGTGCTGATTCTCTTTCTTGTTTTGTTTTGTTCAAATAAAATGCACCCACTTTTAGAGGTTTCCGTAAGTCTGCCCAAAACTTTTCACTTTGCCCATATGTTATTTTGTTTTGTTAGCATGATGAAAACCACCATTACCAACTACAGACTCATGTTATATTTCTGCCTTCCTATTTGGCCTCATAACACAGCTTCCTAGAGGTTGTTGACTGCATATCTCTAACTAGCCATGGCATCTTCCTCATCATTTTGCCCCATGGCAATAATGTTCTCTATGTGTATAATAGAACACTGTCAAATAGATCAACACTTAATGTGCAGTGCCTGACACTGGACTGAACCTTTTGGATCAAATTAATTTCAGGGATTCATTCTTGATGATTTAAAATAAAATCTTGTTTGAAAGCCTGAAAATAGTTTAATTTCTGAAGTATTTGCAAGCTGAATAATGCAATAATATGTTTATGTTACATTAAATCTAAAATTACATTAGTAAATTTAATCACATTACACTATGATGAGGAGACCTACAGAATCATTGTAGCCTTTATATGACTGCCCTATATATTCAGCCAAAGTAAACTTCTAAAAATGTGTCATAATAAGTGAACCAAAATAACATGTAAAGCAGGGAAATCAATGTCACAGTTTGTTTAAACCTGGAAAACTGCCAATCAAAATATTATGAAATAAAACAGATTACTGATTAGTGTACATGTAAATGCAACCTTATTGAATTATGTGACTGCCCTACATAATCCACCAAAATTGATTGATAAAATGTGTCACAAGAAGTGAACCAAATTAACAAGTGAGTAGAATGGCAGGCTTATTCAGATATGTTTAAGTTTGACACACACATACTGACATCAAATACACACTTTCACACAGTATAGATACAGCATGTAGCATGAGGTGTTTCCTCACAGACGTAAGAATAGAAATTACTAATAATTGTAAAATCATAATGTACTGCCATGTTTCATAAGTACACTTATTAATCATATTTTATCATGTAAGCTAATGTGTCTGTTTAATCATTGACATATAGGATTAAGTGTCATTAGTTACAGCGTTGTCACAAGAAAATGATGGATTAATTTCAATCCAAACTCAGACAGGTTGAGATTGTTTAAATTTCCTATCTTAACACTTTTCTCGATCAATGACTTCCTCTTACTACAATCTTTGAATCTTGCCATGTTACGTACTTGACCTAGGCCATAACTCAGATTACCGCCATTGGCTAAGGATACAAGCTTATCTTTGACACAGAGCCATGATAAATGGACATTTCCTCAAATCTTTGCACTGAGACTAATGTTAATGTGCCCTAATGTATCAGACTAAACATACTTGGCTTGATATAAACTGTAATTCTTCCTTGCTTCCCCAAGTAGAGTGGAAAAACATCCATTGTTCCGCACTGATCTTATTCACCTTTTGAACCCTTAATTATTTGCAAATGTAACAGAAATTAACATATTTTAGCATCTTGTAACAATAGCAATGAGGTCCAGCCATTGGTGTAATATTGTTTGTCACCAATTTGCATACTTGGGACTTCTACATGAATCTTTATGTAAGAATCACACACATGCAAATTTTTACACTTATCATGATCATATGACTCCAAAGTGATTCAAAGCTGAAAAGCGGCTTAAAGGGTTAATGAACATTGGTGGGATACATACATACTAAGACCTTATTTTTCACCATCACGCACAATGGCGTAAGCATTTACTTATTATTTATCAATCAATAGACACAACAACTTATATTCTCATCTGTAAAGTAATAAGTTGCATGATCATGTTCCCTGATCATATTAATGAATATTATATGAATATAAAACCCTATTTTCACCACCACGCAAGATGATGTTAGCGTTTATTGATAGTTTATCAATCAATAGGTTATAATACAACATGATATCTTCATGAGTAATGTTATAAATTGTGTTCTTATGCACCCCTGGATATGTACCAGTTTTTAATGAAGCATTCAAAGGATGCATGGTGTAGATTCACCATGTTTCAAGGTCATACTCACCATAAATCTTGAGACATGAGGCCCTAGAATTTGGACATGCCTTTTATTTTATCCTCAAAGGAATAAATCTATTTTATATCACATTAGTATGTGTCTGGAACAAAAATGAAGCAAAGCATGTGGATGTTTTCAAGCAGTTCTCAATCACAACGCACCATTTTCTTATTAGCCAGACAAGATTTGATGACTATGAGTCAGAAACTGCTGCCTGTGGAGACCTATTAATATTACTTGCTCTAATTTCTGCCTACTTGAAGATTGAATCTGAGATGCAGAGGGAAAGAGTGTTTCAATTGTGCTAAAACAATTCAACTCAACCTTGAAAATTGTTTTATCTTCTTTCAGACAGAGTACAGTATCTAGCAATTATTTAATGGGGGGAGTGATGTTAATTAATACTGAAGGGCTTAAAAAGCAAGTTCAGATGATGCATGTTGTTGAAATTAAAAGGGGGAAAGAATTAATGAATGTTTTCCATGACATCCAGAGACTTACAATTGTTTTAGATGTTTTGATGACTATTCCTAAGTCAACGCATTAGATTTTGTTAATCAATAGTCTATACAACTCATATCTTCATCATGTTCATGAGTAATGCAACAGAATGGGTACATACCGCTTGTTTAATAAAGCATTCAAAGGATGCATGATATAGATTTGCCATGTTTCAAGGACACACTCACCATGAATTTTGAGACAAGAGGCTCCAGATTTTGGACACAGGTTTTTATTTTATCCTCAAAGGAATAACACTACTTTGTATCACATTTGTGTCTGGAACAAAAAAGAAGCGGAGCATGTGAATGTTTTCAAGCAGTTCTCAATCACAACGCACCATTTTCTTATTATAATATTAGCCAGACAAGATTTGATGACTATGAGTCAGAAACTGCTGCATGTGGAGACCTATTAATATTACTTGCTCTAATTTCTGCCTACTTGAAAATTGAATCTGAGATGCAGAGGGAAAGAGTGTTTTAATTGTGCTAGAACAATTCAACTCCACCTTGAAAATTGCCTTTTTCTTCTTTCATAGTACATGTATCCAGCAATTATTGAATGGGGGGAGTGATGTCAATTAATACTGAAGGACTTAAAAAGCAAGTTCAGATGATGCATGTTGTTGAAATTAAAAGGTGGAAAGAATTAATAAATGATTTCGATGACATCCAGAGAATTACAATTGTTTCAGATGTTTTGATAACTATTCCTAAGTCAAAGCATTAAATTGTGTTAATCAATAGTCTATACAACTCATGCATCCCTGGGTACATACCGCTTGTTTAACCCTAACGCGGAGCAGGTGGTCGTGGGGAAGGTGGTACGGGGACTATCTCCTCAAGAAAGAAGGAAGGGAGGGAGGGAAAAAAGCGCGCCTGCGCGGGCCGGGGCTCTACCCCGGGACATCTCGCGTGCTAGGCGGGGGACAGGGGCTGCACGCCACGCCGGTGTGTTGGTCAAGCCAGCATTTTCTTGTGTATAGATAGGCTCGGGCGATTGCGCAATCACCGATTGTGACGTATTTGGACTTAGTCTGTGTATGCTTTTGTATGATTAAACGGCGTTTGTATTATACTACTTTTAGCTTTCGTTGGAATTTATGATCCCAAATGTGAATGTCTAAACAGAAGATACATTCAATTGTGTTAGAGAAGATTTTGTATCAACTTAAGAGTACATAACATAATGAGCATCAACTTTGCTATTAATTGGGTAAAATAATAATATGTTTTTATTTTGCTTGAAATATCTAAAAAACTATTCAGAATCCTACATGAGCATACTTACATGTAATAAAATAATAATACGAACATCGTTAATCTGTTCTGGCATGTACAGATAATGTATTCGCTCTAAGAGAGTTGCTAATTTATTTGATATTAAAAGTTATTAAGGGGAATGTTAGATTGAACTTTTTCGTCGTGTTTGAGTTCCGGTTTTGCCCTCTCTTTTAACGGAGTAAAGCCTATTGTAGGACATACAAAAAAGCATGTGACGTTGAATCTTACGTTTCCCTTAGTTTGTTTGATTACATTTTTTAAATATATTCTGGAAACACTCTCGGGTTCGTGAGAAAATATAAAGTTGTACTCTCCTTAAAACAGGTATACAATACAGTTGCAATGATGTCTCCGGTACATATATCACCGAGGGAGTGCACGTTTAACTAATTACTGGTTCAAGTCTTACCTTTACGGTGCTTACGATGTACGATATTTATGATAAGTATGGTACTCCTGAAGTCACATGAGACTAAAAACCGTTTAAAAACGTTCTGTTGCAATTTGTTTAGGTAACCTCCTTATTTTCATTCCCCTGTCTACATATAGTTGCACTGTTAAGGCATTTGATGGGATACAAATATCAACTGGCTATGAGTGTGAATTGAAATATATCAACGAGGTGGAAGATTGGAGAAAATATTACATCCTTCAAACGAATTTACGGTTTATATTGGTTTTATATCACTCATACATATATTCCATAACATTACATACTTCTTTTAGTGTTGTTGACAAAAGCCTTTGTTTTTACCGCAAGATATGCAGTGCTTTTAAAGTGTTACCTAAAGATAAATGGGCGAGTCCTAGCCTCTTGCTCGCGCGCACAAGGACCTGACGCAGCAGCTGACGCGCTCGCTATGTCAAATAGTTTTCGCTATCAAACGGATGAAGTGATAGTAAATATAAAAAATAGTAATTAATAAATCAACTGCCTATCATTTATGTAGGAGTGATATAATATCATCTGGCGAGAACTGTGTCTCTAGAGTCCAGGCTGTGTCCTGTTTGATGAAATTGGCTAGCCCTTGATGGTTTTTTTTAATAATTGGTAGCTCAAGTTTCTCATTTTTTTTTCAAAGTTAGGTTCTTAGAGAAGAATTGCAATGGTGTTGTTGGTAACTGCTATCTGCTCAATGATGTTCATCTTGCGCATTGTTCTTTTCTGCCCGGCACGAACTTTTTTTTTTTGCGTCACATATGTACATTAACGGGGATTATAACATGTTAAAAAGGGATACTACAACATGTTAAATATATATATTAGCAATTCCTTCACACGCTTAATAATTATCCAGAAACGCAATTGTTATGCTCAGCACTAGTGATGTGCATGTGCACAAAGCAATGATATCCTTTTTCAACTTATACCCTTAACCTTTTCATTACAGCACATCAGTTGACCCTGAACAAAAGGTGGATTACATAAACACATCTTAACTTGAATGGGTAGACACGCAAATCTGTGATGTATTATAAAGCAGCCTCATACCCAGTATTAAACATTATTGATGTCAGTGGAGTATAAATAGGGAACCACCTTGAAGTGAAAGTATGTAACTTGTTTTTATCGGGTCAGGGTTAACTAGCCGCAAGTTATTCAAAATACATAATGTAAAAATAGGATAATCTACCAATAAGAATTAGGTTTTATTATTGAACATCAAACTATGCTTTTTTAAAGAGCTCTACTAAAAAATTGCAGATTAATTTGTATTTACTTTATCTCCAGGTAGAACAACATTATTAAATTATATGCTCAACTGCACTTGTGTGAATCATGAATGTTGCATCAAAACTGGTAAGAAATTCTACAAAGGTTTTTTGAAGACAGGATTATGTTTTGAAGTGATTAGCTGCTCAACACAGACAAAATACAATATTTTTGAAAATGTAACTTTAAACAATCCTTCGAGATAAACTAATATGTTAGAAAATCAGTTAGTAAGATCTTGCAGTGGTGACCTCGAACATAGGCTTACTACTTTGTTATAATTTCGAAAAAAGCCGTGTTAAAAAGTCTGCAAGTCTGAAGAGATTTCGGTTTAATTAATAACTTTCAATTTAAAAGCCTTTCTCTAACATGTATTAAATACAATTGTTTAAGTTAAAAACCTACTGTATGCTTAAGTATAACCAATTCTTACAAATTGTACTCTTTTTATTTGCTAGAATGGTTGTTTGTTTTATACAAACTTGATTATTTAGCATCAAATTTGATCTGCTTTGTGCTATAAAAATATCAAAAGCACAAAGTTTAATAATAAAACAACTGGTTATCAAGCACATATTAAGTGTTTCATAACACACTATCGTCCCTATTAAACACCAGTTCAGTTAGCAATGGCAAGTCATGCACGCTGTAATTTAATCTTATGAATCTAATTTCATTAGCAATGTAATGAAACATTCAGATAGGTTTCACTTGAGTGATGGTTTTTGTTTCATGCTCTGACAAGTAGCAGAATAACTAAAAGAATGTACATTTCAACGCTTGGATGTCGAATTTAATGTTTTTTTCTTTAAATAAACATTTTATAGTATGTTTTTCGTTTTTTTGATGAACTGATCTCTTCGTTATTTTTTGCATCTACGTGCACGTGTTTTGCTATGGCGGGTATGCGAAATTCTTTGGTGAGTTGGTGGCGTATTGCTGATGTTGGAGATATTTTGACAGCATGTAAAGTAGGGAGGGGAGCCTCTTGCGAAATCTCTTTTGAGAGCAACAAACATCGAACGTTTTTGAATATGATTTGTTAATTTCGAAAATTGTACTGACTGTAAACTGACGCTCACAAGGTTCAGCTAGCGGTTGGGGCACTTTTTTTAAAGGTGACGTGGATGATCGACATTCTATTGAAAAATGGGGGTAATTCAGGTTCTATCTTATACGGGCTTTAGATCTTTTTTTTAATATCCCTTCAATGAAATTGCACAATTTATTCTTTCTATCGTATGCTTTTGCCATGGTAGACCATTTTAGTGGCCCGTTTGGTTCAAAAGTTATAACAGTTTTAAGGTTAATATTTAACGCGATGTCGAACTAAAAACAATAAAAAAACATAAACAATGTATTGGTTTTGTTTCTCCCCAATATTTGTTAAATATAATGTATTTAAAAGTACTGGATGCTTCAGGACTAGTTTCTTATCAAAATATGCGCAAATATGTATGATGGGGTCATTTAACAAAAAAGGAAGCACGGAGGCGACCTTGAAGAAATTACAGTGACTTGCTTTTGTTAAAATTTTGGAAAACTCAGGCAAAATTTCTTGTAAATTCACTTCACATAGTTTCGCTTTTCATTATGCCCATTTTACAACAACGACTGCAGACTTGTGGTAAAACTCCTGGTAGACTCAACTAGTTTTACTCAACAAGGACTACATTTAACATTAATGGCAACAGTTATGGTTTTGTAAAATTTAAATTTTTCATGGAAATAATTGAATGGTTGCATGACACCAAAGTAAATTCATTTTTGGCAGGACATAAAGGGTTGATTGTTTTCTGGTATTTTTATTTCTGTTTTTTTGTGTATGGAAACTTGAAATTAATAATGGTTGTATTTCTAAGGGGTCCAAGGGGAAATTTGTCTTGGAATCTTAGCTACTTAAATACATTTACTGTAACTCTTAAAATACAAGCCGTATGGACAAACGACGACTTTATTCACGGTTAGGTCACCTAAAAACACGCCATGTTGTGCTATTACAAAAACAATCTTAAATGAAAAGTCATTTCTGATGACTTAAGACGTTTCCCCTCATGATGTTTATAAATATCAAAAACATTTTATGCGGGTAAGTGTTACCTTTAACCTTTAACTATAATAATTGCTTGCAATTGAATATGGAAATATTTCAACACACTGCTGCTAACGGCTTTTATTACTTGTTACATCAATCATTTCCCTATTTACCAACACTTAGCAATGGCATGCTCTGGTTAAATCGAATTTGAATTGACAATGTAATGAACAAGTAAACATTTGAGAGATTTGCAAAAAAAAAAGAAGAAAAGTATGCCTCCGCTGTAATCATTAATTAAATTAAAAAACATACGTTAAAACTCGTCTTACGAGGGGGGGGGGTATATGTTAGACCCCTAAGGTATTCCCCCAATGCACTATAGTGCTCAAACATACCATATTAAGACATAATGTAATGTCTTTTACATCCACATGTAAAATAAAAAAGTTACCAAGTACCTCACCTGGGGTCACGGTACAACGTAAAAGCCGGAGGTAGAAGGGGCCAGGGGCGAGGGGTTGGACCCAATTATGCACTAACGGAAGTATTGAAATTATCGCCAAATAATTCTAAATAACTTTTAAATGATTTTTAATGGGTTTGTGATTATTAAACAAGAAATACTTTTCTAACATGTGCTTTAAAATTAGCAAGTAAGACTTTTATAGTGATTGTTGTTAATTAAAAATTTAGTCTCAACAATCACTATTGGCAACGGCTTTTAACCATTTTTACATCAATCTTTTCCGTAATAAACACTACTTAGCAAATTCAGCCGTGTTTTAATATACGGTAATGTCATTAAATGAACAACATTATGAAAAAAATCATATGAATTTAACCTGAGTGGTGAAATTGTTATGTACTTTATTTTCTGAAGTCATTTATTTACCTTCTGTAGATATATACTTTCTTATTGTTTTATTTTAACAGATAAGATAAAAATTCAAAGTCAAATAATCTATTTTGAAAGGAATATCGGTTGTGATATGACCTGGTATCTCTAGGAAAAAGCTATAAAGGCACGCAGCACTTTTAATGTATAAATAGAGTGGTGTAATGAGCAGCAACATAAGTGCTAAGTTACTAATTAATATTCATTCATACTCTAGCAAGAACATGGTTAGAGGTAAATTAAAATGAAATAGTTGCAACAACTTCGACTTGACACGAACCAATGACTTGTTAACTCGTTTGATAAGTTGGTTCAGTTTGGTAATGCTGGTTATTAAGATGACCTGCTTTGTATTGAAGTAGGGTCTAGAGGTCTCATAACAAAGAAAAATCAAAACAAAATAAATATCTGTTCAAATTAATTAGCTCAAAAGTTTACAAATCTTTCTTTTAAGACATGACAAAAAACGCCTCACTCTGTTGCTATGCCTTATTAAATTGCAAGCCCGAGTACCTTTAGGTCAAACGTCCATACATTCAAATGTAGGTCGGCATTACAAGTCAGACTATTTTAGTGTCTCTCCTCTACAGCTCCGTAATGCATTTTGTTTTATGTTTTACTTTTTTTATGGCTTTCTTTGATTATTGTATACTTATATTATGTCGTGTAAAGTTACTCATATCAACATTATTGGCATCTTTCCTTTGTTGTTATTTGCAATTATTGGTTATAAAATGTAATTTGAATACGAATACTTAAATAAAACCCTTAATACTCAAACGCACTTTTTGTCGAGATATTTCAAAATTCACATCCAAGATGACCAATGATAAGAAAATGAAATGTTTTAATTAAAAGGTTTTAAACGGATATGCATCTGTTAACGATCGTGTTTAAAACAAAAGTGGTGTCAACACTTTCTGACCACAACTTGTCATACTGAAAGCCTTATCGAATATCGACCATGTATTGGTAGCCATTTAGATTGTCATGTAATTGGTAATGATATATTGTATTTACTACGTATTATTTTATTTATGCGTTGAACCAATTTTACCAAGTTGCTATGTTACACACATTTTCTAAGAATTTGGCCTGTGACGCATGTTGGAAGACAAGGAGAAACAATGTCAATAAATTTGCAAACAACTCAAATGATGTTAAATTGTTTGATTCTTATTCTTGTTTCCCATTTTGTTTCAATGATTAAAGTCCTCGTGATCTTGGAATTGGATACAATATGGTAAACAAATGTGCCTTTCACAACTAAGCTTCACATCAACTTTCTTTATCTAACAATTCAATGAGTCGTACAACCTAATTATAAAGTATAAATTTTGCTTAAACTGTTTCGATGACCTTCAAAACAGTTTAATATATCGGTTAACAAAGAATAGTATTATTATAGTTCATTAAAAGATACACTGTGATCATTTCCTTGTAAACTGAATTCCAATATGTTGGTGTTATGATGGGTAATTTTGCTGTGAAAATTTCCATTTACTTGACCTAAATATGACAAACATCTATACTACTAAAAAATAAACTTTGTTTGTGTGTGTGTTTGTTTGTTTGTCTGTCCCTCCATGGGTTTCGTCATGCGAAATCGTAGGGGGTTGATATTTGGTATAGTGGTAGGGGATAACCACCCGAGGTTCACTGTCAGGTTTTCGAAACGACCCCAGGGGTCAAAGGTCAGCTAGGGGTCAAATTGCTTAAGAATCCTCTAGGAGAGCCAAATTTGGTCAGAATAACCGCTGACCCAAACGGAACACATTGGGTCAAAGGTCAGGTACGGGTCATCCGGGGTCAACTGGAGGTCAATTCGCTTAGGAATGCTTTATGACTACCAAATTTGGTCAAAAGAACCTCTGACCCAAACAAAATATGTTGCTGAGGTCAAATGTCAGGTAGGGGTCATCAAAGGTCAAGTAGATGACTATTTGCTTAGGAATGCTCTATGACTTCCATATTTGGTTAGA